>QQNG01000266.1:0-214437 GCA_003666085.1 Pseudocercospora crystallina
GTCGAGAATGTATCGGACAATCGTCTACTCTTCGGTCGTAGTGAGCTTGCGTTGCATAGGTCGTGAATCGGGGCGATAGGTAGTTCCGTGGTATCGGCTAGTTAGCGTCGAAGGAGGTACTTTATATACTGTAGCCGCGCGTTAGAGGCTTCAAAATTGGCGCTAGTAGTAGGCAGTAAGGGCAAGAAGGATTCTGCCTTCTTAATTCGATAATTGTATACTATGTTATTGAGACATTATACGTTGATTAAGAAGTTGATCGTGCTAAGAAATTTTGACTAGCTTAGTAGTGTAACTAGCTCAGTGGTGGAATACGTTATTCGCTCTATATATTACCTTTTACTACCTCGTATTTCTAGCGCGCTAGAGTAATCTTAATATAGTATTTAATCGCTAAGATTATACGCTATCGACTATCTTTAGAGATATAATCAATTACTTTATATAAGAGTTCGGATACCTTATTAATTAGTACCTATACCTATACTAATATAAGACTCTAGAGCTTTATAAAAATAGTTAAAAGAAAGAGTTAGCCTAGAGGCTTTTAGGATTTTATAGATAGAACGTTTAGAGGAACTACTCGACTAGTCGAGTACTAAAGAGACTATTACTCTAGTTATAAGAAGAAGTATAGCTATAAGTTCTAGGGTATAATAACTCTAGATAGTATACTCTCGAGCCTAATTGGTCTATACTACGATAAAGATAATAACTAGACGATCTTTCGATACTCGAAGGCGCTAAAGCGGATTTATAGAATTATAAAGGATTGCCGGCTTCTTTATTTATATAGCGATCTAGTCTATAAGTACTACTATAGTATTATATAGCCTTATAAGAACGACGATAAATTAGTTAAACTCTCGAAGGAAAAGAGGAAGTTTAATAAGTATATAAGTAGAATACGCCTCGCTATCGAGTATAGTTTTAGACGTACCTTTAACCTTTAGAGATATCTAGTACGTAAAAAATAATAGTACGTTAGTAAATAGCTAGTCGTATCTTATTATAAGGTCGCTATACTACTTACTAACTATATAACCTACCTACGTAGCTATAACTAAACTTCGTAGAAGTTTAAATATCCGCCTCTCTCGATTTAGAAGTACCTCTACCTATATAGTAGCGCTCTCTAGGTCTCTAGAGATATATAAGGCTTATTTCCTAGTAATATACAAGCTTTCCAAGGTCTTTAAAGACCTAGTAGGTACTAGGTAGCGTATAGCGAACTTCTAGAATCGAGAAAGTTAGTTTTTAACTTTTCCTCGGATTACTTTCGAGTATAGCCGAGAAACGCTAAGACTTAGCTTTAAGCTATATCTAGCTATTAAGATATTACTTTATTATTAAGAAAAATTTTTATATATAATCTATAGGTAATTCTATACTCTATTAAAAAAGAATAGTTAAAATCGTATATATTATTATAGTATAGTATAGCCTTAAAGTAAAGAAGTTACGTTTTTAAAATTTAGGGTCTAACTCTAGTTTTCTTATCTCTACGTACTCCGTAGATATATATATAAACGCTAAGCTACTTCCTTTACACTATAATTATATAATAACGAGTCTAGGTCTACCCTATTAAACTATATATAAGCTTAGAGAGCGTATTAAGATAGTTAACCTCGACTAAGAATAAAGAAAATCTATTAAGGTTTAATAAAGTTATAGCTATTAGAGGGAACGATTAGAGATATAGCTAATATTATAGAAAAGTTAGAGCTTAAAGCTCTTAAAGTCGAAGTTTTCGCCTACTGACTTAAGCGTAACTTTAGCTAGTTTACTACTATTTAGATCTATATCTAGATACCTTATATTATCGACTACCTATACTAGATTCTTCTACCTCTATTAGTACCTAAAGCTAGCTACTATATCGCTTATTATCTTTAGTATAGCCTTATTCTAAGCTCGCTAAGTAGCTAAATCTATATATAATTAAGTAAGAGCCGAGCTTCTTTCTTACTTTATAGAATGCTTACTAAAACGCTTTACTATTCTAGCTATTAACGCTTCTAACAAAGGGACTTTAATATCTCTCTAAAAGCTACTTTTCTACTAGCGTTTAGTACTAGATAGGCCTAGAGTTAGAAATAGCGCTAGTCCGTTAGAGGAAGGTAAAGGAGTCGCTACTAGCGTTAATCTTTAGCGAGTTTCCTCGTTAGAGGTATTATCTTTAGAGCCGCTACTAGAGGCCTTCGTACTACTACTATCTAAGTTACTCGTAGCCTCTAGCGACGCCTTACGCTTCTTACTTTACTACTACGTTAAATTCTTACGCTTACGTTTAGTATCGTTCTATTCTTTAGCTACCTTTTTAGTTATACGAGCCTCTACTACTTACTTTACTTTATACTTATTAAAAGTAATTATATAATCCTTCTAGTACTAGAAATAATCGTCTTTATTCTCTCTACTACTAAAGATCTAATTCTCTTCCTCATACTTTATATAGGCTTTTAAGTACGTATTAAATATACGCTAGAAGTTATTATACTTACGCCTAGTCTTAATTATCTATACGTTACTAATAATAGCCTAAAAGTAAGGCTTTCTAAGGTAGTCTCGTTTATCTAACTACGTCCGTTCGAGAGTATACTTTTACTTATAACTATAGCCTTTCTTACCTATATTTTAAATAGTATCTTCGTCCGATAATTTAATAACCTCGCTCTCGTATAGCTAAGACTACTACCTTATATACCGCTACGCTAAGCTCTTTTTTAGACGGCTTAGTAGAGGTATAGAGCTATCGTAGGCTCTATAGAAGCGAGCGAATTAGTTAGTAATTAGCTCTAGCGTAGCTATCTTCTCGACTATTTTATAAGTAGTAAAGTTATAATATAGAAGGATCGAAGGAGGTAGTAAAGGCGTTAGACTCTAATTACTAAATAGAGCGTTAGATAAAGTAGAAGTAGTAATAGAGGCCGCGCGCTAAAGGAGCTAGAAAGAACCTTCTATCTTATAAGAAGGTAAAAGAATAATTTACTTACTAATTACTACTATAGGCCTTCTTATACCCTTCTTCTTACTATCGCTAAGCTTCTCCGAGTATCTAAACTATAGATTTATTATATAAAAACGCGATAAGTCGTACTCTTACCTATATACGCGTTATAATATAAGGTTAGTAACTAACTACTTCTAAGGCCTTACTAATACCGATATAATCCTATTAGGCCTTAAAGAAGCCGCTTAACACGTCGAGCGGCCTTATTAAGCAGGGGTATGCGGCCCTTCTACGGTGACGGTAACGTAACCAATTTAAGAGCTTAGCAACCGGATTAGGCCTTGGGCGGCACCTTGAAGACGGCAGCAAATGACCTCTAATGAGTGTATGTTGTACCGCCTCTCCCGGCCATTCTGACTCCAGAATGAGTACAGCCTCCCTCACGATTTCTTCTGGCCACCTCACAGGGAGCAAGCTGATCCGAGAAAGAAGCGCCCAGCTGCAGACCTGTTCCCAATGGGGCATTATGTCTGCGTGGTTGAGGAGACCGCGGAGTTGCCGGTCAAAGCACCAATCTGTCGGCTTCGCTCCTTTCTGTACTCCAAGATCAGGTGTCGGAGATAAGAGTGCAGTCCATCCTGACAGAGTAGACCGCAGAGCCCACACCCGAAGAGCTTCCTCTCGGACTGAACCGCCGCTGCTTCATGCACATGAGAGCATTGAGCTGAGCGACAACGGGTGGCGTGGTCCTTTTTGTGGTGCTTGGTGAGTCTATGCTTCCTGGTGAACGTCTTCGGGCAGTCGGGACAACGAAATGATTCCTCCGCGTAGCAAGTCTGCTTTGCATGGCGTATGATGTCTTTGGCTTGCTTCAGCGTGGTGCCGCATCGCGAGCAGGTGTACTTGGCGCCCATTTCTGCTGGATCTGCTTCTAGATGCCGAAGGTTTTGAAAGCTGCCACGGCGCTGAAACAGGAGCGCATCCACAGTAGCGTCTGTCAAGATCAGCCGTTGCGATATGAGCTTCTGAGAATGCACACTCACGCTGTGCCCAGATAGGAGTGTACCACGCAAATATCTGAGATGGCTCACAACCTTTAAGAACCAGCTTCTCAAGCTGTTGGCGGATCGCGGATGGCAGCTCTTCCATGATTGCTTGTATAATGGGTTATGTCTTCGTACAGCGCGTAAACATAGTGTTAGCCTTCCTCTGCTAGGAGCAGCCTCCACTTATCGGTCACACCGTCTGCATGTTTACTCTTTGGACATCGTCCAGGACTACGTTCCAGATTCTGAAAGGCGCTTCGAAGGGCATCTGCTGCGATTATCTGTAAACCGTGCAACCGCTTCTGCCAAGGCGCTTGGATATAGTGTTACATATCCGGCAGAGTCGATGTTGCTTTGGCAATGGCGATGGGAAGTCCGCGAGACTCAAAGATGGACCACTTCATGCTGAGCCTTAAGGGGTTTTACTGTTACTTGCAGATCTGTCATCCAGGCACTGTGACCGTGGGCCTGGAACGAGCGTGGACCTTGCTACCATATTCATGGAGCGATATCATGATAAAGGGTTCCGATCGCAGGCTGTTCAGATGCCATAGAGTGATCAGATTGATACAGGCGCAGCTCGGAGATGATCGGTGATGGTGTTGAAGAGTCGCAGGAAGCCCGCTCCAACCGTAAATCCTTGGTGATGCAGTCACTCTCAGCTCGAGAGAGACAGCCCTTCCGCATCAGATATCAGCGACAACGCCAGATCCCAGATGCCTGGTATGGGCATGAGAGTGCCGCTGACCAACCCTGAGCACCGCAAAAGTTGTCTGCAATCAAACACGAGCACTCCCTACCGCTGAGGGTCCTTGGGAGATGGAACTTGCGGAGTACAAGAGCACAGCATCGGTAGACCGGTGTGTAGCTTGACAAGTTCTAGGCCGACTTATTATGCATGGAAGGCGAGTCTGCATCCCGTGCCGTTCGTGTACCGCCGCGGGTATCGCGCAATGCCAAACGCATGCTCTGGCGGCCATTTGCGAATGTATGCCGGGCTTGTATCCAAATGCAGACACGCGTCCATGGCGAGCCTGCAGAACGCCAAGCGAGCGCTATCTCAGCCTTGCGATTAGAAGTAGGGTGTCCATCGACCGTCAAAGCGGTTTTCTCCAAGTGATGATCCGGACGACTTTTGCGGAGAGTATCTCACTGTACGGCTGAGTTCGTTTTCAAGAGCTCCTCGGAGTAGGTGTCATCATGGGGTTGTTGATATCGGTCTGCTGAACTGCAAGTGGGCCGGAGTTCAGCGGGACAACATCCTGAAGGACCTATGGAAGAGCCAAGGTTTGCCATGCTACTGAAATGACAGAGCTACGCGTGAACGTGTCGTTTGCGTAGCTTGATTGATCATCCAAAGATCTTCGTACTTTAGGATTGCGCTGAAATGCTGATGTACAAGACGTCTCCTTTTTGGAGTATGATGATGCTCAATGAGTTTTATATGCCTCCCAATGACCAGCAACCCCAACGCCTTGCAGAATCATGCACCCTACTCATTGTAGTGGTAAACCTATTATCAATTAGCTCGTGAAGCATCATAGACCTTATCAGAATGCAAACCTACAAAATAATTTGGCAAACCATATGACTTCCAGTTCAACCTTTGCGCCATCTTTGCAAATCCTTCTGTCTCGATCAGATGATAAAATGGGAATGGCGGGAACATGGCACCGTCTCTGTGGACGTCCGCCTTCACCAGGAGAGCGGTGCCGCCGACGCCGTCTAGATCCACTTCTTTTCTTGGATCACCATGTTCCTCTGCAACTACGTAAGCATATGAAGTTAGAGCAGATGTATGCGAAACTTACCAGCCATGTAAGCCATTAGTGACCTGTATGTTGCTATCTCCGCGTATCCTTCCAGTAGTATGTCCTCTGGACCCATCTTCTCGGCCAAGCCCTGTGCAGTCGGCGAATCTTGCCAGCTGTTGAAGTCGTATGGGCGAACATCATTTGCCTCTTTATCTTTATTGTAATATCTCTGAAAGCAGTTTGGCACGATGATCGGCTTGTCGTGCGAAGCCAAATCTTGAATCAGAGACGGAGGCGTCTCGATAATGTCGCTATCCAGCCAGAGCACCCATGAGGTCGTCGGGCCCAGGGTCGTGAAAAGCAGACTGTTTCTCGCTCTGCTCATTGCTGCTCTTCGCTCTTTCTGTGCCGCCATGGCATGCCTCTCAGACTCTGACTGGGCCACTGGAGGCTCGCTATCCTGCCGTAGGATGGTGATGGAGGCGAAGCGGTTCTTGTTGGTAGGCGCTTGTGTCTTTGAGATCCTCTCTTGCAACTGCTGGGTCGCCAGGTTGCCCTCCCTTCCTTTGGGAATGATGAAGCCCAATGAAATCAGATCATGTGGATAGTTCAATTTGCACAGATTGTCCCAGTATTCCTCATAGAATCGCGCTAGAGGCGTGAGGATGAGGATAGATTCCCTGTTTCCTATGGGATCGCTTGTTGTTGTCACATTGTTCATGTGATAATGCACCACCGGCGGCGGGGGTGGGACTTCGTTCGGGCCTAGATTCGCAGGTTTTCGGAAGGGTAATGAGGGAGGGGAGAGCGCATTCGAAGCGGCATCTTTGCTCTTCAGGAGCTGTCTCGGCGCGGTCGATATCGAGGGGATGCTCGCGCTGTCGCCGAAGAAGAAGTAGAGGAAGAAGATGCACAGGATGCCAGCCAGGACATACGTGATGGTGGTATTCCGTCGTAGCGAGCGAGCAACCGCCATCGCGGGCGGTGGGGGAGTCGGCGGAGGGGCAGAGGGTGCGAGTTACTGCATTCGACGAGCGGCTTCTGTGGTTGCTGTCGCGGTTTGTGCTGCAGCGCAGAATGGTGCGCTCAGCGGGCCTTGTCCCCAGATCAAGGGGGTCGGAGTCTGTGGATGTACTGGAGTAGTGTGGTGCTACTGTCGGAGTGCCGATGGTACTCGGATTCAGGACACGGCGGCTGAGGCTCTAGGCATGTCGTTGGACGATGCGGAAGCTGACTGTGTTCAGTATTTGCCAGGTGACGGTACCGTCTCGGAGCGCAGCACGTGTCAACGCGTGGCCGTCAGACAAATATCGATGTTCATGCAATGTGTTAGACGTGTTCGGTGCAATATTCCCGAAAGTTGCAGGGATCAGAGTTTCACCTTCATTCACATCGGCTTCGGGGCCTCGACATCACGCTGCACTGCACTTCAGCCTGCCGACTTCACGCACGCGACATGAATCAAGGTATTGGTGCATTTCCAACACACTCAGGTGCTCAGTATTCTTCAAATTCTTTGACGCCCTTAGACTGCAGCGCTACGGTCTACCTGCATTCTATCCTGATATACAGACGCCTCCTGTGGCGGCCTCGGGGGCAGCGACGGGGTCTTGGTATCTCGCGAGAGCTCAGAGGCGTCATGCGCAAACAACCAGTCAGTGCGTAGACTGTGGCCCCAGAAGATTGGATTGCTCTCATCATCACACCGCATCTTTCGGTCTCTCTCGTCTCTCGCCGGGCCATCGTAAAGATGCAGCCAGTCCTGGAGCACGCGAGTATTCCTTGCTACGTACGCTGCTCGTGGCTTTCGCTGCGCTTCATAAGCTTCCAGCGCCTTTCCGATATCATCATGGACGCGGAGCGATGCAGTAATACAAGCAGCATCTTCGCTCGCTTGCGCCCCGCCTATCATAAGCGCAGAGTGAGCTTCTCAGAGGAGTCGCTTGTGAATTTTGTTGTCACAACGTACCTTGGGCCATATATGGCACTACAGAAATGTTAGGATAAACTTGTTCAAGTCCGAGACATCGGTAAGACACTACGTAGGACGACGAGCATCCTTTGTAGGTCTAACCTAGGTACTTACTCATTGGGTGACAAGCGTCGCCTAATAGTGCAACTCTCCCTCTCGCCCAGTTTTCCAAGCAGTCAAAATCAGCAAGCTTCCACTTCAAGTAATCGTTCGCCGCTAAACACAGTTTTTTCACCTCGGGACACCAATCCTTAAATCTTGAGACCAATTCCGCGTTGCTCCTCGAACTCTTCCAAACCTGCTCATCCAGCGGCAATGGCTCGCCAAGGTCAGAGGAATGCGTCACGTCAATGATGATGTTATACAGTTCGCCTTCTCGCAATGGATATCCAACGGCGTGTCCCTCAGGGCCCATCCAGTGCGTAGCCCATGGTGAGGTGACCAGATGGGACATCTCTGGGTCTGCAAGAAGAGGAGCCGCGGGCACCAGAATGCGATATGCCACCTTCACACGGACGGTTATCAGTGATGTCTCGAACTTGTTTTTTAGTCAAAGGATCACTTACATCTCCTGTGTCTTGAGGCGGAAGAGGCGAGCCATTGATTTCGTCCCGTATAGCAGATTTGATGCCGTCCGCGGCGATGACTAGGTCCGCATGGATAAGCTCTCCAGATGCCAGTGTGAGAGAAGGTGTATCGAAGTCATACCTCGTCACACGGGAGTTGGTCCGGATTGTCAGGTTGGGCTGTTGTTGCGCCGTATCTACAAGGACGCGAACAAGATCCGCGCGATGAATGAAGTAGTACGGAGCGCCATAGCGGTCTTGTACATCGTGAAGCGGCACATCTAGCAGCCTCTTTCCTTTCCAGTCCACGAAGCGATTCCCTTGAGAGACAACTTTCTTGATGCCGCTGAAGTCAACACCCCAAGACAGGCTGAGCTTTGATGAATTGGGAGGAACTCGTATCCCTGCGCCAACCTCTTCAAATGATTTCGCCGATTCCAGTACTGTTACTCTGTGTCCGTCATTAGCGAGAGCGAGTGCTGTCTGAAGGCCGCCAATGCCCGCACCCACAACAGCCACATTTAGCTCTTTCATAACGTTCGAAGACTTGGAAAAGAGATGGATGTGGTATGTTGCTGCAGGGGACTAATCGCAGGAAGGTCATTGTGAAAGCGGGAGGTATATATGTGTGTCTAATCAACCCTGAGCCCAATAATGGCCAGAGCGGTCCGCCTACTCGGCATCTTTATCCGGTCAGGAGAGTCCAGTGTTCTGCCTGACAGCTTACCCGGCTGCCATTCGTACGAGAGTATCCGACGATGCGTGGAGGGGTTGCAGCTTCACGGCTGCTGCGGGTTCATCGACCTGTGTGGTGTAGAAGCAGGAGGGAAGGTTGGACCGAGACACGCCGGGGGAGGTCGTGAAGTGACAGAGGCAGTGGCCGAAGAAATGCCGAGACGAGGCTTCCTGCGCGTCATCCACGCGCCGACTTCAATAATGTCCAGATGGCACATCCACAGCACCTTCAGACGGAGCATCCACTCAATGCTGTGCAAGAGGGCACTTACAGGGCGGACAAGGACCAACAGGATTGGACCGTCCATACTTCCACGACGATGGGCCATACACCAGCGGAGATACTATGCCAGACACGGAAATACATATGAAGCCGAGAAAAAACACATTGGAGACGATGCTGAATTTAACGATGCGGCCATCAAGGCAGCAGCCGGTGAAAATGTGCAAGAAGGCACGTTCATGGGCACAGTTGCGGCGCCATCGTCATCGAGCACCACCATCGAAGACTTGATCTCGCAGATCCACCCCCGACCATTTGGCCAGACAATTCGATCAAATGCCAACCCGTCTATTTTAACAATACTACTGACGCCGTCGTTCGCACGACATGCGCTGGGCACAGATCTCGCCACTCGGATCTTGGAGCGTTTTGGGCGGAATCCCTCTTCTTCCAAGCCTCTGGACGCGTTCACAGCAGTAGTCGATAGCCTACCCATTCCTCAGAGTGCCGCTACCGGTCAAGAAGGCATCGCATACGGCTTTTTCACCCACCCTCCTGCCCTATATGCCGACTCTCAGACCCCACTTTCAGCTTCAACAAGTAAACCCGGCTCGCTGCTGTTGGAAATTCCTCCGAGCAAGAGCAACGGCAGAGGATATTCAACGACTGTGCAGCTGCCTCTGGCACAGACCATATTCTCTACAGGGCTCCCGTCCACCTTGATCCACACCAAGTACGAGTTTGACCTGAATGCTTCCAAGTTGCGAAAAGTCTCGTCTGAACGACTGGAGTCCCAGACTCTCCGGATGCCCATTGGCGTTTGTGATGATCACCTTTCCTACAGCGCACCAGTGGTACCCTTGACTCCTGTTCGGGAAGTTGCGAATTGTATGGGGAATATCATTCGTCAATTAAGACTTGTCAGCCTCGATCCGTCCGACGATTTGGCCGTTGTAGATCTTCCTCGCGACCGCTTCACTTACGACAAAGAATCGCAAGAGTTCAAGCTCAAGGAAGAAGCGAGCTTTCCAGCATCCCAGGAGCTTGAGGAGGCAGTTTCTGGGTACTTCGCAACACTTGAAATTCAACCAGAGCCGGTCCAAGTCTGGGCATTGATCATACCCAAAGAAAGTTCTACAGATAGACTTGGCGGCGACATGCACTATCAGGTACTGCAAGCTCTCGAAAAGACGCAGTTGAAAGAACTCTGGCTCCCCAACTCCAATAGCCTCACTACCGTTACCGCAAGCTGGCATGACATTTTTCGGCGAGGCCACTTCTGGCCGACAGTGACAGCTGGTGCTCGTTTCTGCAAGGTCCTTTCGGGAGGTGGAGGCTGGGGTAAGAAGGCTGGACTCCTTAGTCTAGACCCAGATTCGAGCTACAGTACGCGGGAATTGCGCGGCGAAGAGGGCTGGGATTTCGCGGTGGACGACAGCGAGCTTTCGGATGCAGGGGTTGCAAAGCAACAAAAGCAAGCATTGGGAGAGATCGTAAGGAACGGCGAACAAATAATGTTCTTCCTTACGCGAAGTGATGATCCGGAGAAAGCGAAAGTGCAGGGTCTGCTCACCGTTCCCGAAGACGAGACTCCCACAGACGCGATCATCTTTGGCGCGATCCCGTCGAGTATTGAAGGTGACTTTGTGCAACAATCCGAGGACGAAGCCAAAGAACCAAGTTGTGTTCACTGGCCGAACCGCTTTGGGATCCTATCCGAGGGAGGTATGGCTATAACACTAGCGCATCCCGGTCGAGCCGCAGTGCAGACAAAGGTTGATATTCCGTTTGGCAGGCTTGCCCTCTTCGCTGCAGGAGAACGAACTTTTCCAGCTTCTCATGGCTAAAGAATGCCTGACAGCGTGATGACCGAGCTTTCAAAATGCGACAATTTCACACGGCTACACAGCGCGCCAGAGAAAGACCTCGCAACCAAGTGAGGCAGTCTCTCCAAAGTTTGGTCGAGCGGCGTCCACGTATCGGGAAAATCATACTCGAGATCAAAAGCGCGTTATGAATGCCCCCAGTAACTTGTACTCCATGCCTGAAGCGAGCAGGAAACAGTCAAGAAACAAGTCTACCATCAAAGTAACAGACGGGCAAAGTCTGGCAGTCCTCGATGGAGTGTGCTGCATCAGCCAGCCATACCGAAGAGCGCCGGATAAACACGTCAAATGTGGTCGTATTTCCTGCCTCGCCTCTGAGCGTCCGCAGGTAAGGTGCGGAACATTGTCAGACGTCAGATTGAACTAGGCAAGCCCGATCTGGCCATGTCTCTCATGTCCTCCAGCTGGAGGAACATCCACATGAGCACGACTTCCATGATCTTCCCAGCGCTGCAGCTCGCATCAATCAAACTCCATCAAATATTGAGTGAGACTGACGCAGAACGGGACGCCGAGGAGATCGGCAGGCAGAAGTACCGCGGCTATCAACCCTCCCTCACCTCCCTCAATAACTGTACACAACAATGCATTACTACACATTCTTTCACGAGCCGACGAAGACAGCCATAGACCTAGATCCACCATGAATTGGTGAGGTATGTCAACCTTCAGCAATAGAGATAAATCGTACTACACACTATTTGGCAACCGATTCAACATGTCGAATAACTCTCACCCGAAGTCTCACTATCCGCAGGTCCTACTATTCGACATAGGCGGTGTCTGCGTACGTTCATCTTGAAGCGTCAGCGGCGCGGTAAGCTCATATCAATTCCAGGTAGTCAGTCCGTTCCAAGCGATCCTCGATTACGAGAAGTCCAAAGGTATCCCGCTCGGTTACATCAACCACTCCATATCCGCCTCAGGCCCCGAAGGCGCCTGGTCCAAAATTGAGCGAGGCGACATCCTCCTTGACGCCGACTTCTTCAAACTCTTCAAATCCAATCTCCAGAACGAAACCCGATGGCGCGAATACTACGCACGATCGCTCGCGAAGTCCCGCTCCCAGTCGAAGGCGCAAGCCGCTGAAGAGACGGCATATCAAGCTCCGCCAGTACCAGATATCGATGTCGAATGGCTATATTGGGAGATGATGAGGATCGCTCGAGAGCCAGATCCACATATGTGGCCTGCACTGCAGAAGTTGAGAAGAGCTGCGGATACAACACACAAGGGCAAACTGATCTTGGGCGCTCTGAGCAATACGTCAATATTTCCGCCAGGACACCCGTTCAATGACGATACGACAAAAGAGGGGAAACAGAATAAGGAGCTGAAGGGCGTATTCGATATCTTTGTGAGCTCGGCACATGTAGGGATGAGGAAACCTGCCGAGGATATTTACAAGTATGCGATTACGAGACTACATGAGTATGTGAAGTTGAAAGAGTATGGTATGGGGGTTAGACCACAGGATATAACATTTTTGGATGATATCGGGACGAATCTGAGAACAGCGAAGAGGCTGGGGATGGGAACGATTAAGGTACAACTTGGAAGGGCAGATCTCGCTGTTGCGGAATTGGAGAAGCTTACAGGCTTGCCTTTGAAAGAGGGCAAAGCAAGACTGTAAGGATAGAAAATGGCTACAAGCCGGCGCCTCGTGTGCTTGCCAAGACCTAATGGAGGGGAGAAAGACCAACTACGAAGACTTTCAATCGCCACGTTGGTATACAAGCTAAACGTCAGGGTGAGCTAGCCAATCGAAGTCGACCAAAAACTGATCCATCCACCCTTCCGACAGCGTGTCTAAGTCAAAGCTACCGAAGTCTTCCACCATGCTCATTGCATCGTTGGCTTGTTTCCCCGTAACAGTTTCCGTGTTACTGTCCTGCTGCGGGCCTTCGCTGACCGGATCACCCCTCGCACCCACCAATCGCTCCTTCATAGCCACAAGTACATTCATGGCCCTCTCAGCTGCCTCCATCTCCGGACGATGATGACTCAAAATAGCCAACGAGCGGCTCCAAGTCTGGACACATCTCTCATCTGTCATGGAGACATCTATCGAGACACTCTGCCAAGAAGCGAAGAGAATGGTCGCAGCCGAGAAGACGAAGTAGATGCAATGCCAGCCTGTTGCGCGGTACGGTGTGTCCAGGCTCTCGTAGATTTGATCGATCAAGCGGTGTGCTGTCGCAAGACACTCGTTGCAGGACTCTCTTACGACTGCATCGCGAAGGGACGTGGAGAAGGAGGAGGGGCTGACTCTTCGCTGCGTTTCTTGTCGGACGGAGCGCAAGAGGAGTGGTCGCATGGCAAGCATTTTTACCAAGACGAGTCTAGACAGCAACGTCAGTAACTGAACAAGAGCGTTGAAAGTCATGAGTGACCACGAGCTCACCTTCCAGATAAGACTTGCTGTTGTAAGTGTCGAACCGAAAACTTGTCCACGCTCACTGAGTTGTCTCCTACGTGGGCCTGCAAATACTGCGGAATGGTGTCTTTAAACTCGTCTAGCCTACGGCACAGCTTGAGAGTCGCACTGACGATTTCGTCGTTATTCTCATCTTCGGGAGAAATAGCATTTGGAGCGTCAGAGTAGAGCGACTGCAGAACGTCGAAAAGTATGTCCAACAGCTTGCTTGAGTATACGAATAATGACAGATCGCCATTCGAATCGCCATGCTCAGAAATGTCGGGCAGAGGTACTCCGCCTGAATGCTGTATCATGGTCGGTCGACCAAAGCCCATCGCGACCAGACGATCAAGAGCCACACAGGTATGCCATACACAGCGTCGTATTGCTAGTCGGTCGGCACTCTGTAGACCAGGCTGCTTGCTTTCGGTGTGGAGGCCAATGCTTTGGGCGAGGCGTATGGCTAAGCCAATTGTCATCCATCCTTCTGTTGCATACACAGTAGATTGAAGGTAAGCTGCAGCCAGAAGGAGCATTTGAACCGTTGGCAACGACGGAGACTCTATGCTTGCCATCATGAGAGGTAAGCGAGTCTTCTGATAGAACCCTTCGGCAGCGCGGCTTTTCTGTTCTGGCGAGATGAGATTGCTGAACTTGGAGCCGATGGCGAACACGAGATTGACGATGATCAGGAACGAAGATTCATCCTCGCTCGATTTCAGGGGTTGAGATTGATCAAGTCTGCTGTCCCAAAGACGCTCGTACTGTGACAAGAAGCTCGGTCGGTGCAAAACCGGAAACAATGGCCAGATGAAGTCAAAATAGCATTTGACGAAGTCATCACCATGCCTTCTTAAAGGTAGCAAAGCCAAGGTACCATCCAGAGCTGTGAGGGGTGCGTAACTATGTGATTGTCCACTGGCATTTGATCTTGATTGTGAAGACCGCCGTTCAACGATGTTGGGGACCAGTTTTCGCGACAAGGTGACAAGCGAAGAGGGACCAAATGTGTCGTCTGTTCCTGTATAGGATGGTAAATAAGGCATGCCATCCGTATATCTGGCTGGTGGAAATTCGCTTTGTCGCTGGTTGATGCTCGTAACTCCGTCGCCATCCTTTCCAACTGCAATAGCGCCGCCGGAGGGTTGTTCTGCAAGCGGTACTGTGAGTGCCTCTTGGGGCCTCGATTTAATATCCGAGACGGGCTCAAATTTGCAGCTGTCGCCTACGCCACGGTCCTCACAGGCCACGCAAATCGGCTGCCGCCCGTCGCACCGTGTCTTTCTTCGCCGGCAAGCAGCACAGGCTAGTTGGATCTTGCGACGTTTGGGCTTTGGCGCGGTATCATTCTCGGTGATGGAGGCCATGTTGCAGATACTGGCTCGTGATCACGGAGGACTTGGCATTGTGTCTGACGGCTCTGACAACGAAGAGAGCAACGTCCTGCAGTCCACACACCCGCAGGGTCGGCATCTTGATCCCGAAGCCGAGGCTGAGTATGTAGTGATGGCTGTTTCAACAGGTACTGTATTGGAGCGTCGCACCCGGAATGGATGGCATCATATGCCTCCTATAGCACACAGCACATGCGGTCGGAGGCGCATTGTCGACAGCTGAGCTGCTTGTGCTTCCACCGTCGGTAGATCTATGCCGACTGCATGTTCAAGCTGATACTGAAGGTTGGCCCCAATCAGCGAACCTCAGCTGTCAGCAGCATACGCGTTCAGAATCGTCGATGATGGGACACCGCAGAGCATCGTGAGGGCAAGTTGCTGGCAGCCGACGAGCCCAGCTCATGGCAATGTGTGTGTGTTATGCTTAAGATGTGTGCATAGCATCGCAGGCGTAGAGGAGGGAAGCTCTGTGTACATTTACAATGGTTTCTAGACCGTCTCCGTCTCCGGGCTTGGCACGTCCGACTGGCGCTACCTCCACCACCCTCCTTGCCTCCCTCCAACCTCACTTGAAGAGACAGTGGTGAGCATCGGAACATCTCATCCGATGCATCAGCAAACATGGATGGACTCGCCTGCCTTCTTGAGCCTCAGCAGTCGCATCATTCATCCCGGAGAGCCACATCATGTACGGCAGATTCAATCCTGCCGCTCCGACTGGCAGCGTTGCCGCCCGCAGGAGTGCAGCTCGCAGGTCGATCTCCACTTTCATTGGACTGCCAGCGCTTATTAGCTTCTCAGCCCTCTGGCCCCCGTCGTGTAACAGATGACCGGCAACGACTGGGTGACCAAGGTGGCGGGCGCCTACTCTCGTCGTTGAAGTTGACCCGCGACCACACACTGCTATTTTGGAGGTAAATGACGAGCCACCTAGCGCCGGCGCGTCTAAGTATGGTCATGTACTCCCAGTAGACCACCTCTTGCTGAAACATCCTCTGCACTCTCACTCACGACCTTCTCCTACGCCTGGCCCTGGCCGCTCTTGCACGCTGACAGCTCCCTGGTGGTAGCCTGCGGCCGTCTGGATATCAAGATGAAGGCCGTACTATTCTATCTCCTGGTGGCATTTCTCCAGCTGGCCTGGGCCGCGGATCGGCAAGAAGAACAGGCCGCGGGAATCGACGACCACGCAAAAGCGGCTTACTTTGTCCTGTCGACCTATGGCTACGTCTTCGCGCTCAACGTGGCGGAGAACGGCGATGTATACTACCATATGAACGCACCAGCGTCACACTCATGGATGGGTATTGGCTTTGGGAGCAGCATGACCAATACCCGAATGCTCATATCCTACATTGGAGCGGATGGCTCGAAGCTTACAAACAGCTGTCGAATGTCCAACGGACACAACGAGCCAGTATGGGAGGAAGACATCGTCATCGAGAATGTATCAAACGACACATACGCGCCCTTCTCGAACACCTTAAGTCCGGATGGAATCATGATTGCCCACGCGGTATGCAGGAATTGCTCGCGCTGGGCGACTGGAAGCATCGATGTCAACAGCGAGTCGCAGCCCTTCATCTTTGCCCTGGGCCCGAATCGGACACTTCATTCGGACGACCCGGCTGCTGATCTTCGACTCCATGACTTCCACGGGACGTTTCAACTAAACATGACCGTAGCCACCAATAGCAGTGGCACATACGGCAGAGTGCCAGCACCTCAAGACCCAGGCCTCCAAGTTGGAGACTCCTTCTGGGCGTTTGCGAACTACTATTCCACCAATGTCTATTCTACCGGGACCGATGCAGAATGGGCGCCAGTCGCTCATGCTGTCTTCATGTGTCTGGCCTTTCTTCTGGTGTTCCCCACCGGTGCGATCTGCTTACGACTGGTACGCCGAGCGGTCGTCCACGCGATTGTTCAAGTCTTTGGCCTTGGTCTCGTGGTTATTGGCTTCGCAATGGCCATTTACGCCTCGAAGCTTTACAACAAGTCAAAAACCTTCTCCTCCGCTCACCAGGTCATCGGACTGCTCATATTTGCCCTTCTCTTTCTGCAAGTGGGTCTAGGCCTCAGCCATCACCTGATCTTCATGCGATCGGGAGTGCCTACAGTACTCGGCAAAACACATCGCATATTGGGCGTGTCGATACTTGTATTCGCGATTATAAATGGAGGCATCGGCCTGGACTACGCTGGCAGCTCAAAGATCGCGTATGGCGTCGTCGTTGCGATTATGGCCGTCATCTTCGGCGGATTGAGTGCAGCCATCTACTACTACAACAAACGCCACGTCTACAAACCAGAGAAGGACGATTTCATCGGCAAGCACTATGGCCAAGAGCCTCCCGATGAGTACGAAATGAGTCAGAACTTTGCAACAATGGGACAGCCGGGATATGTGAAGACGCCCCGAACAGCTCACTTTGGCGATTTCGGGCAGAGCAGATATTATGATGAGGATCCAGAAGACTATCGAAGTTTTCAGCAAAGAGGACAGGGGACGAAGACGCAAGCGGATAGTCTTTACACAGACACACCGGCTTCTGATCAGGAGAATCCTTTCAAGGCGAAATGGGAAGCAGTGCCCTTGCGATAACACGGGCCTGTTCGTACGAAAGTCTGTTCTTCGAAAAGCAGCATTTCATGCGCATAATTCCAATTGAGCATTGTACATACATGTGACGAGATTACGATCCAATGATACCCCCCCACTACCATTCATTCAACTCGTGCTATCTTGGGCAAAGACGTGAAACTGGATGTGGCTGGAATGATCCCCACCAGAGCGTTTAATTCGGCCTTGCGATGCCGACGTACACACTTTGATTGTTCGCACAACAGATGAATTTGTCCAAGCGAGGAGAATCAGGAAATACTTTGAGTCGGTCTGGTGACACCATGTGTCTAAGCACTCGAGAAGCGATCAAATAAGTGCCGGCTTAATGTTCCTCCTGCTTACCTGTGAGAAAGTCGAGGAAAGGGAAGCAAGAGGCTATTGCAAATACAAACTGCAGCCCGGCGGCCGCTTTGCACATTCACTAGCGTAAGTAAATTTCAAGCCAATTGAATCAGGGCTACCCTTGTGCTTACGTGCTTACGGCAATCATGTGGTGAGCGTAAGGCACTTGAGAGCTGAGAATGCAAGTAAACGTGTCTGTCTGTTGGATTCATGCGGATGGAATATATTCGTACAAGCTCTACATTCGAGCTCTGGCTCTAGTAAAACAGAACGCCGCGCTGCAAAGATCGTGCATGATGATGACACACAACTCATCTAGTTGTACTGAGCGTACGCAGCGGTGGAGTTGAACTTCATGCCCCCCCTGATGACCTTCTCAACTGCGCTCAAGAAGTCCTTCTCACTGGCCACCTTTCTCCGCGCACGGATTGCGAACATGCCAGCTTCGGTGGCCACAGATCTTAGTTCAGCGCCTGTTGCGTTGGGGCAGAGACGAGAGATCAGCTCCCATCTGATATCGCGCTCCACAGACATGGATTTGGCGTGAATTCGCAAGATGTTGGCTCGTCCCTCCATGTCTGGCAGAGCGAACTCAATCTTTCGATCGATACGCCCCGGTCGCATGAGGGCTGGGTCGAGTGTGCTAGGCCTGTTTGTTGCGAACATGACCTTGATGTTGCCTCTGCTGTCGAAACCGTCCAGTTGTGTGATCAGCTCCAACATTGTCCTCTGAACCTCGTTGTCTCCTCCTGCGCCATCGTCAAAACGCGCACCACCAACAGCATCGATTTCGTCGAAGAAGATGATGCACGCCTTCTTCGTCCGCGCCATCTCGAACAGCTCTCGTACCATACGAGCACCCTCGCCAACGTATTTCTGGACCAGCTCAGAACCGATAACACGGATAAATGTCGCGTCTGTTCTGTTCGCAACAGCTCTTGCGCAGAGCGTCTTGCCAGTTCCTGGAGGTCCGTAAAGCAGAGCGCCTTTCGGCGGGTCGATACCGAGATTGACAAAGCGCTCGGGCGACAGCAGCGGCATCTCCACGACTTCTCGCAGCTTCTCGATTTGCTCCTTGCAGCCACCCACGTCCCCGTACGTGACATCTGGCTTGTCCTCGACCGTCATCATCGTCACACTCGGGTCGATCTTCGGCGGCAGCGGCAGCATGATCTGATACTTGTTCCGATCCACACCCACGCGCATGCCCTCCTCAATATCCGTCGGACTCACGCGCTCGCCCAGATTGACGACAAACTTGGCGATTTGCTTGACGTTGATTACATACTTGCTCTTCTCGCTATCCTTCTCGTCGGGGATGATCTTGGTGCATCGGGCTACTTGCAGCGGTTGCTCCTCGCTCATGCGTTGTCGGTCGGCGGCGATATCCCAGAGATGCGGTGGTGCCAGACCAGTATCCGACTCCTTGACGCCAATCTTCTCATTGATCTCGGTCTGCTTATCCTTGATGGACTTTTCGAGGTTCTTCAGTGCGTTTGCGTAAGGCGCGGAGTTGTAGGTCTTGAGTACTTGGATGTCCCTGGGCGTTTGTCAGTACATCCTCCATCGAACTGTCGGCTCTGAGGCGCACGTACTCATCTGTCAAGGGTGTGATCTTCTTCTCTTCCTTCTCGTCGTCGTCGAACTTCTTCTGGTACTTCTCCCAGCTCTGGCCGGTCGCCGAAGGCATGGCGGCGGTCTTTGTGGTGTCTCTCGGCTGGCGTCGCTGTCGTCGTCGTCGTCGTCGTCGCTGGCTGCTATCGGCGCTGTTCGGGTATTGGAGGAGAATAAGAAGATGGGCCGGTCGATGGTACGGTGGATGTAGTTGATCGGTTGACGATGGCGGTGAGGTGTGAAGTGAAGTGTTGATGTCTGGTGCTGGGTGGTGGTCGTTAGAGCTGCGGCGAACACGCGAGGCAGTCGGAGGTGACGCTGCCGCCTGAAAGGGAAGGTTGGCCGGGGAGCTCTGCGCGTGGAGACTTCGAATTTCTGGACCGACCGCGTTTCGAGAGGCAGAAACACCACACTCCTTCTACATCCACATCACCACCACCTTCGATACACCGCAATCTCAGAGACACCATCCGTTCCGCGATCCGACAACGCACCACGGCCGACTGCTCGGAACATCGCACCAAGATGGCGCAAGGAGCGCCCGCAAACGCCGGCAACAATGCCTTCAAGGACAAGGCCAAGCCACAGGCAGTCCGAGAAGCCAACATCACCGCCGCCAGAGCAGTCGCCGACGCCATTCGGACATCGCTGGGCCCTCGTGGCATGGACAAAATGATCCAGACCGGAAAGGGCGAGACCATCATCACCAACGACGGCAACACTATGCTGCGAGACATGAGCGTGATGCACCCCGCCGCGAAGATGCTGGTCGACCTTGCAAATGCTCAAGACATCGAGGCGGGAGATGGCACAACATCAGTGGTCGTCATTGCGGGCAGTCTGCTGGGCGCTGCTGAGCGGTTACTGGCAAAGGGCATCCACCCAACCATCATCAGCGAGAGCTTCCAGCGAGCGGCAGCACGTGCTGTCCAGATACTGGAAGACATTTCCGTTCCTATCAATCTTGCCGACCGACAAACCCTCCTCAAAGCTGCTTCCACATCTCTGTCGTCCAAGATTGTATCACAGGAACCCAAGCTTGCGCCTATGGCCGTCGACGCCGTGCTACGAACCATCAATCCAACTAACGCACAGAACGTCGACCTGCGAAATGTGCGTATTTTGAAGAAGGCAGGAGGTGTGATCGACGACTCCGAAATGGTGGATGGGCTTGTCCTGAGCCAACAAGCTATCAAGAGCGCAAGTGGTCCAACACGGATAGAGAAAGCCAGGATTGGTCTCATCCAATTTCAGCTCAGCCCGCCAAAGCCGGATATGGAGAACCAGATCGTGGTCAACGACTACCGACAGATGGACAAGATTCTGAAGGAAGAGCGGACATACTTGCTGAACATGGTGAAGAAGATCAAGAAGGCAAAGTGCAACGTCCTGCTTATCCAAAAGAGCATTCTCAGAGATGCCGTCAATGACCTCAGCTTACACTTCCTCTACAAGTTGGGCATTATGGCCATAAAAGACATCGAGAGAGACGAGGTCGAGTTCATCTGCAAGTCCACTGGGTGCAAGCCCATTGCCGACATTGACTCCTTCACCGAAGACAAATTGGGTTCTGCAGAGCTGGTCGAAGAGATTTCGAACCTGGGATCGCGATATGTCCGCGTCTCAGGCGTCAAGCACCCCAATCCTAATGCGCCCAAGACTGTATCCATCGTAGCACGAGGGGCCAACCCGCTCATCCTCGACGAGGCCGAGCGAAGCTTGCATGACGCCATGTGTGTGATCCGCTGTCTCGTCAAGAAGCGTGCTCTGCTTCCCGGTGGCGGTGCTCCTGAGATGGCAGTCGCGACTCAACTTAGCCAGGACGCTCTCACCTCGCAATACCCTGATAGCGTATGCTTCAAGGCGTTTGCCGAGGCGTTGGAGGTTATCCCGGTCACGCTCGCGGAGAACGCAGGTCTCAACAGCATCAAAGTGGTCACGGAACTCAGAGCGAGACATGCAAAGGGAGAAGCGAATGTGGGAGTCAGCATCAAGCGCGGCGGTGTTGGTGCTATGGGCGGCGACGATAAGAGCGCCTCCGGGGAGGGTGTGATGCAGCCTTTGCTCGTCAGCACGAGCGCATTTGAGCTGGCAAGCGAGACGGTGAAGATGATTCTCAGGATTGACGACATTGCCTTGTCGAGATAGAAATTGACAAGAGGTATAGCATGAGACGATCGCGCTTTGGCTGTCAGAGGCAAGTACGGCACCGGCGACGAAATTAAATCGATGACTCTGTGCTCTCAAGGCTTTGAAGCATTTGCCTGTGATCGATGCTGTCATCTCCTGTCTTTCATGTCATCGCACCTCGCCGAAATTGTCGCCTTGCAGCCTGAAATTTTGGGCCCTTGCGTCTTGAACCTCACGTCCTCCCAGTAGCTGCATTGAACCGCGATCACGCGCCGCTTCGCGACGGTACAACTGTCAACGACCCCTCCTGCTTCGACTAAACCGATTTTGAGCCAACGGCGTACATCCCCGTGAGCTAGCTGCTCTTCCGACAGCATCGCGCGCAGAGGCAACCAGCAAGGCAATCTCCTTCTGCAGCGGCTTGGCAGGCAGACCTCGGATTGCTCAGCCTTGTGGGCCAGTCGGCGATGGGCAATGCAGAGCTACGTCGCTAGCTACTTCCCGCCGCGGATCCGTGTACCTCGCAAGGCTTGAAGATCCAGTGTCCTGTCTACGAGAGCAGGACGGGTGGTCGAGGGAAGTACCAGTCCAAAATTCGAGAGGATCAATTGGGAACGCCCCTATCCTTCGTAGTAGAAGTTGTCTGTACCAGGAAAGCCCAATCCCGATGCAGGCTAGCGAACGAATCGAACCTCTGGAATACGCCCGGTGCCCACTTGATCGGTCAAGAGAATGAGTCAAATCCTGACACTTGGGAGTACTGATGTTGACCCGCCAGTCATGAACACGCTCGGCAGGTCGTTTCCCGGGTTCCCCATCGGGAAGTGCATCTGGTTGTCTGCCACTTATTCTCACACAACCATGACAGATGCTCGGTACATAATTGAGGGCATCCAATCACACGGGTACAGCGATTGGGAGCTGTTTGGTGCCTCGCGGTGTCCGAGCTGTCCCATCCTGCACCCCAGAACCTACTCTCCACCCAGCTTTTGATCTTCTGCAGCTCGTCGACTATCAAGTATCCTACCAGCGCCTATGTGGAGCATTGTGGAGCACAGCATAGCCCTCGTGCTCGTGAGACAGATTGGGTTCGTCTAGCTGGCTTCGAAGCGTCTTGACCGGTATGCGGATTGCTGCAGCTTTCTGCAGCTTGGAACAAGCTCCATGCTGATAACATCATCTGCTGGAGCTTGAAGCGCAGCAGCGCGGGTTCAGCAGGCCGCACATATGAACTATCGCTGTTCTCTTGCTTTTCCCGAAACCTCGTAGCGATTTCTTCAACACCACTCTGCTGAATACTTCTCCAATAATCTCGAGGCAGCCTTTGTAACTGGAACATCGACTCTGGCCATTACCTCCTGAGCTCTAGGTGGCCTTCTGTTTGTTCACCATCTTCTGCCAGTTCGTAGCAACTTACATATAACAAAGTCGACCTTTGCATAACATCTGGTAAGAACCAAGATTTTGGCTCGTTGGAAATCACTCTGACCAAGCTTGAGGTCCGTGTGTCTATGGCAGATAGACACAACTCTATTGATATCGAAAACGCAAACGACCACCGCAATGAGAACCACGTGTCTGTTATAGACCCCCGACTTGCCGTTTCGGCCATTGTTGAGAGTGCCTGCCTATGTGCATGCAACTGCCCTGCAAACAATACAGGGCACACCGACCGAGTCGAGTCTCTAGAGGCCAAAGATGCCACTTACAGCGAAACGTCTTCGTCGTCTGATGATCACTCGACAAAGGGCGATGAAGGCGCTGAAGAGCACTGCATTGAAGTCAGAGATATGGAATTCCACTGGGCTTCCACCATCGAGCGTACACTCGCCCAACATCGCCGCGGGCCACTCTGCAATTGCAACTGTCACGACGAAGGAGCACATGACTTTCCGTACACCGCACTCAACTCCCCGATTGCTACTTCTGGCATGCTCTCGCCCGCTGCCTCCGAATATATCTCCCCAGCCGACTCCATGATCGTCGAGCCCCACGCGAGCAACAATGGCAGCGAGGACATTAGCATGACATCTTCATTGCACTCGATTTTGAGCCAGCATTCTTCTATGATCCATTTCGCAGGCGAATGGGTCAATCAGGCTGTCAATCTTCCAGTCATCTTTAATCCGCTTCAGCTTACGCCGGAGACGCCCTTTCGATACCCCATTGAGATCAACATTTCGCAGAACGATCTACGTGAGCTGCCTGGGTTTGATATTTGGTAGATGAGACATGACCTACGATGGCACGACGAATGACATTTTACGACAATGGCGAGAGGGAGCTTTGGCTGTTTGACGAGGCATGGCGTCAAACATGGTGAGATGCGCTCGCAAGAGTATGATTAATCGTCACTGTATCACAACTGCGTTCGGGTATTGACAGCGTTTGCGAAGTAGAAGATCATACATTGCTCTTCTGTACATTTAATCGTCTCTATAGTTCCCGTCCTATCGATGCCGACACCTACGACCCTCGCCCGAGAGATGCATGCTTGGACTGTATCCGTTCAATCCTCGATATCATCATCCTCCAGCACCAGCTTCTCAACACTCTTCTCCACTGGCAGCGTCACGCCCGCAAAGGCCAAAGGTTGTTTGCCTGAAGACTGCCGCTGTTTACGTGGACTCGTCATGGGCGGGCCCGCTTCAGCATCAGGTCGATCTGTAGTCCACTGCTCTGGATTTGGGTCTGTGGGATCCGCTTCATCTGGTTCTGGGAAATCGTCATCGGCAGATAACGACAGACCATCAAGTGTTGTGATGGCTGTTACTTGATCTCGCAAAGGAATGGAGGCCCGGGGCGTTTTGAGGCCGCTCAGAATTTGTGCCAGATAAGGCAAACGGTCCATAAGCATTTCATTCTTGGCCTCAGGGCTGAGTTGACATTGTTGTATGTCCATAGACTGATCCTGTGAGACTGAGGCTCCCCCGGAGACAAAAGCGTTGCTCTGCCTCCAGCTCTCCACGACGCCACTCGACCCAGCTTTCGCACCTCTTGATTTGGCAGACCCGGCGCCATCGATGGCCGCAAGTCTGCGAATTACCATGTCCAACTTATCCTCTAGTTCTTCTCGCTTCCTCCATAACCTTTGAGATGCAGGGTAAAACATCCTGTGAGCGTCTCCGGGTTTCGCATTCGATGCCTGACTTCGATGCACAGGGTGAGGTAGACTGAAAAGTAGGCCACGGACAGCAACCTGGAAGCACATCTCGTCTTGGCGAAGGGTATCGGTGGCTGACCCAGAGTATGCCCTGTTTCCGAAAGCAAAGCGGTCCAGTGAAAGCAAATCTGAGTCGGAGAGATTGTCCATGCATCCGCTCAAGCTGTCCAGAGTATCTGCCGTGCTGGATGTCCCACAGGATAGGGCATAGTTTTCGTGAAGTGCTGCAATGAAGGTGGTTGTGTCTGTTCCGAGCTCATCTATCAACGTGTCTGCATTCGTCTCAGGCACTTTGCTGCGCCGACACTGGAGCTGCCAATCCGGTGGTTGTGGAAGATCGATACCGCGAGCAGGAACATCGCGTTTGTTGTAGACTACCTTGCCTACTGAATGAAAGATGCCAAGGCTACTTTCTCGATTGCTGATCAATCTCAAAGCTTCTTCTTCGGCTCTGGTAAGAGCAGGCTGGGCTTTTGATTGCTTAGGTTTTGTGAAGGTAACTTTGCTGGACCATGTGTCACCAACGTCGCCACGCAGACAAAGGAACTCAAGGGATGATACTGCACTTCTTATATCGCCAGTCTCGGCCAGGTGTTTCAGTACAAGCGGGCCTGGTGTCCTACGTCGGCCAGACTTGCGAGCTTCTTTGACTACTATCGTCTCCAAAGCTTTGGTGAGGTATGTAGGCGCGACCGGATTGAACTCGATCGTATTGATGTAGGGATTGGTGATCAGCTCAGGTCCGAGCAGGCGATGAGCAGTGAAGCTATCGGCAGCGGCTGTGTTCGTGGATAAGAGAGTTTCTGAGATTATGAAGATCATTGGGCTTGGCAGTGAGCCTTCCGGTGAGCTGGTAGAGACGTACTGGGCAACGGTCGTCCTGAAGGACTCTAAAGCGTTGGAAGTCCTCGAGAATGTGTTCGGGAATTCCTCAATCAAGAGTGCCTGTGGACAATTGGTTCTCTCACCAGCAGCTTTGAGAGAGTCATTGTCGATCCCAGTGACTGTGGTGCTCGCATCAGAGGAGAGCGTCAGCCCATTGAGCTTGCCTGCCTTGGCGGCAAATTCTTCGAAGCGAGCAGAAGCAGTGAGCGATACCTCCGGGCTGTAGTCTGAGGAAGAAGAGTCTCTCCACTCGATGAGTTCGATGCCCAGTTCTTTGGCCAGAAGTCTCACTGTCATGGTCTTGCCTGTTCCAGCGGCACCTTTGAGCACGAGAACTTTTTGTCGCTTTCCGCGATAGCACAATTCAAGCCAGTTCCGAACATCAGCGACCTTGCGCTTGTGTACAGCCAGCTCCGATAAGTCGATGGGCGCAAATCGCTCGGTCCATGGACGCTTGTCCTCGCTGTTGACAGCAAGAGGTGGGACTCGACCGCCACTGCTAGCCTTCCTGAACTTCTGAGATGCTGCCGGTGGGAGTGCTGTTGCATCCTCGAAGCTTTGCGTCCTGCCAAATTTGCGCTTTTGCATCGCAAGCGCAGTACTGGACCCTTTCGACAGAGTCGTCGTCGAGGGGCCATTCTGGGATCTGGCGTCATCGAAGTCATCGTGAATCGCTTCCACCTCCTCGTGCAATACAGACAACTTCTCGGGACTGGCCGATGGCTGAGGTGCTTGCGGTCTTTGCGTTGCAGTGTTGAAGAAGGAATAGATAGGCTTTGCAGCAGGTTTTGGAGGATCGGTCGACGCTGCCTTTAGCTTCGTCTTCCCCTTCTGCGGAGAAGCTTGAGGCGTTGTCGTCTTCGACCGGGCGGAGTTCCTCGAGGTTTGCGAATTCTTTACCGACTTCAATTTGCCAGTGCTGCTCCGTTGCGGCTCTGACGACTGACGTCGAGTACTTCCGACCTGGACCTCTTGCACTGCTTCTTCATGGTTGTCATCCTCGTCATCAGATATGACTATCGCCTTCCTCCGGCTCGCTCGCGGACCCATGCCGCAAGTACGCAATGTCTCATTTGCGTCTTCTTCCCATCGCCCGAAACAAGCTTGTAGTGGGTGCGATGAGCTGTGGTTGCTTGATTGATAGTCCAACGTGCTCGAAGGCAGCTACCCGACCGCGGACACGTGAAGTCGCGTTGATGACTAACCATCGCGCCACGATGGATCCCGGCCAGCGCGTCATCGCCAAAGCACTTGGCCTGGCCTGCTATCGATAATCGCGACATCGACCATCATCTTCACCATGTCCAAGCGGCCGCGAACACTTGATAGCTTCTTCAGCCCTCCACCAGTCAAGAAATCCAAGACGGAGGTTGTTGTGCGTGAAGAGGATCGCGCTACCGGCACCAAACGCAATGCTCTGTCGAGACATCCTACCTATCCATTCGCGCTTCCTCACTTGCCACCAGCACTGCAAGAAATACTCAATTTTGCCCCCGCAGCGGAAGGTCGTTCGATCAACGATCAGCCAGACTTAGATTTGTTGTACTTCCAACCATACATTCCTAAAGACATCAGGCTCGAGCTGTTCGAATTCCTTCGTATGTCCTCGCCTACGTGAGGGCATTGTACTTGTCTGAAACAGTCGCTGACCCTTTCACATCAGGGAAAGAGCTATTCTTCTATAGAGTGCAGTACAACATCAAACGCGGGTCCATTGAGACGCGGATAAACACACCACGCTTCACCACAGTTTTTGGCCTGGACGAAACCGCCCGTTTCGAAGAAGGGGTGCCTGTGGACGCTGCGACAGGTAAACCGCTTCCAGCGAATACATACAAGTACAAGCCTCGACCAATCCCTGAGTGTCTTGATGTTCTACGCCGGCTGACAGAGAACACTACTGGCTGCAAGTTCAATTTCGCTCTCGTGAACTATTACGCTACTGGAAACGATAGTATCTCCTACCACAGCGATGATGAACGATTCCTGGGCGCTGATCCTGCTATTGCATCTTTCTCACTTGGCGGAACAAGAGACTTCTTGATGAAGCACAAGCCAACGCCTGCGAAGCACGAATCGGAAACGAAGCCCATGAAACTCCCTTTAGTTTCCGGAGACATGATTCTAATGCGAGGGAAGACACAAAGTCAATGGCTTCATAGCATTCCCAAACGCAAGGGTGGCGACGCGGAGAAGGGCCGGATCAATATCACATTTCGGAGAGCCATGATCAAAGGTGGCACAAACAATTACCTCACATACAATGTCGGTGAAGGGCAACCGTACAAGTGGGATTACAGAACTCGGGAGATGGTCCTGTGGCAGCATGAGACACGAGGCTGAATCCATCATACCACCCTGCGGATCTAACAAAAATGGCGAGGGAATGTTGGACTCGGTTGCTGCTTGGATGATTCTCATTTTGATTGCTATTCTCCGCGTCAATGTCACGTATTGAAACGACGTTGCATTAGCACGGACAGACTGCCGCAAAGAGACTGGACGAAGGTGATTCTTTCGCCTCAGGCCGCTTATGTGCAACAAAGATGGAGGTTGTCGGGATGCACAAATGCTGAAACTGCAGGCGATCTCCCATGTGCGTCTGCCACAGCACGGCCTACGAGGCTACGCCCAAGTCTGAAACCAGCCTGGCCGCCTGCGCATTTTGGACGTGTGATTGGACTCCCACGGCGATAGCATGTTTCATCGACGGCAAGCATGTTGAATGCCGACCGCAGTGCGCCTGCACATGCTCTCCCAACTAATGCATGAGGTTGGCGACACGCCGAGGACCATGTGCTGTGACGCATACTTTACGGACTAGCGAGGTATTGTGTTGTACATGGTCACAAAGGCTGGCTGGGAGATCACTCTGTGCGACCCAAGCATACGCAACTTTGATCGTGCCTTGCTTCCAGAAGACGGCAAAGACGAAGCGGTATAGATGTCCGTCGAAAGGTTATGAATCGCTGGGATCCGGTACCTGGCCGTTCAGGCAACGAGTTGTAACGGCGAACGCTGCCGGACCAGAGTCCGTACTGATCGGTCAAGCCAGCGGCGCGTACCAGCGTACAGGTCCGTGACGAGGTGCCGGAGACGCTGACGTGAGCGGCTACTACATGATGAGTTCACTTTGCGTCCTGCACGCGATGCGAAAGATTGCCGTCGATGTCGCAGCCGGACGGCCGTGATGAAGGAGATGTTACCATGCAGGTCCATGCTTGGGGTGCGAACTCTAGCAAAGAAGCGCGTCCAAAAGAAGAAGGGCGGCTGCCACGGCCAGTACGATGTCAGTCCCGACGAATGAGGTGGTAGGACACGCAGGATCTCGCTAGCAGCTCGTCGGGGCGAAGCGTTACAGCGGCCATGCTTGCTCTTCCATGTGTCTCCTGCTCTCAAGGTTCTCGGGCGAGAGCTCCACCGGCGCACTGGGCAGCATGGCGAGCAGCGATGCACTGCATATATGTAGTATGTAGTATGTAATAGGCGCCAGAGCGAGCAAGTCCGGAACAATTATTGAGCAAATTTTGCCATGTTGACAATTCCCACATTGTGATACTCAGGCTCACCCGCGAGACTGATGATGAGCTCACAGCCGAGTGGAAAAGTGAGCAGCGCCAAGCATTCAGCCCCGCGAGCCTGCGAGCCCGCGACACCCTCGCACGCGCTCACTTTCGCCGGAGGCTGGCTTTTCCCGCTCTTTCCTCAAAGACCTCGCTCTCCTCCAATCATCACACTTTGACAGAGGCACCCAATCAGGCCCGGTCTTGCGCGCTTCTGCTCGCTGGGGAACAACACGACGAATGAGATACAGGTAAGCCTCTCCATACTGCCCTGACTGCGCGCAACGTGATGGCCACCCAATGCGACCGCGCCGCCGCCTGGGACGAGCGCCCGCGACCGCGACCGCGACCGCGACCACGGACGGTCCTCCAGTCATCATCCACTCGTCGCTCGCAGCTGCTGGCCAGTCGCAGCGACGAATGACGTCCATTGATTGCCGCGGCGCATCTGGCGCCTGGCACCTGGCATCTGGCACCTGGCATTGATGAATCGCAACAGACATGCTAACGCTTCGGCAGGCTGAGAACGGTAGGGAAGAAGCTGGCGTAGAGCAGAAGGCCTCAAGAAGGGTAAGTCGCTGTCCCGATTCCATCCAACATCACCCATCAAGCACCGGGGCGCATGGCCGCGAAGTACCAGTGGTCCACAACTACGGTGTCGACGAGCGCGAGTCTCTTGGGATGAGTTTTCATCTCTGGTCGCCGGCGCTGCTGCTGCGCTGCCTCATCCACGAAAGACGCCCTCTGTTAGCAGCGTTCCTGGAGCACTGTCGGTCGCATGTCGCATCGAACTCAACCTGCGGGACGGCGCACCACGCACGCGATCCCCAGACAGACGCCCGCACACGACTGGACGAGATGGGATCGCGCTCGCGACCCGCGCTCTGCCCTTCGCTGTCACATGTGGCGGTGCACGCAGCGTCCTGGAAACCTTCGTCACAGGCGCGAGCGGTTGATGCGCTGTCGATTGGAGGGGGATTATGCGCTGGCATGCAGCTCACCTCTTGCTCCCGCCGACCGACCACACGCGTCACCAATTGCTGTTATGCGTGCCTGTATTTGAGCCTAGGAACCGTCGCTAATGTTGGACCCAGCAGTTAGTCCCCGTCCTGTCAACTCCATCCGCCTGCGGTGTAGCCAGTGAGAGGTACGTCTGCACTATTCGCTTTCTCCGCTGTCTCCAATCCTCGACGTCGCCGCATCGCAAAGCCTCAGCACCGCCTCGCTGTTGCTGTCCGTCTCGGAGCCTGCGACGGGAGCGGACCTTCCGCGAGGTTCATCGTCAGACTCTCTGCGAGTGCGCGCAGCCTGCAGGGAGCTTCAGACAGCCGGCTGTGGCTACCATCCAGCGCCTTGGGCAGCGACAACAAAGGCTGACTCCTCATCGCGTCTTCAGCCGCTTCGTCGATACTGCACGCGGCTCGTCGACCCCCGAACCTTGATTAGCTCTACGCGCTGCTCGCCAAATCGACCTCGTCCTCCATCATGGACTCGTATCCACAATACCATCCTCAGCAACCCTCCGCCTATCCTCATGCGCACAACGGTCCTCAGCAAAGTCCCGTCATGCAGACCCAACAACAGCCACCAAGCTACGCGCAGCATCAGCAACCGCCTCAGATGGGAGGACAGCATATGATGCCACAGATGGGCTACAATCCGGCGTACGGTATGCAACCGAATTATGGGGTGTCACCCTCACAGGCCGCCGCGATGGCGACCGCAGCGGCCTCGGGATATCCAGCATACTCGATGCCTGATTCGTCGATGCCGGGCACGATGCCTCAGACAAGTCCTCGGATGAACCAGGTGAAGACCGACGGGAACATGCAAAGACCCAACCCACAATCACCTAGACAAGGCCAGATGAATGTGCCAAGCAGCATGGCGACACAGATGAATATGCCTTCTGCGCAGCCCATGCCCAATAATCTGCCGCCGCAAATGCAACAGCAACGGAGAATGTCACACTCTGTGAACAGCCCTGCCGTGCAAAATCCGCAGGGACAGCCGCCAATGGGTGCGCCCCGCCCGCCAACACAACCACAAGCGCCCCAGGCGCCCCCGGCACCTCAACAACAGTCTCCCGAAGTCCCAGTCGCTGGCGCAAACGAAGAATCGCCGCTGTACGTGAACGCGAAACAGTTTCATCGCATACTGAAAAGACGAATGGCGCGGCAGAAACTGGAGGAAGCATTGCGTCTCACTAGCAAGGGTAGGAAGCCTTATTTGCACGAGTCGCGACACAACCATGCTATGCGCCGGCCAAGAGGGCCTGGTGGGAGATTCTTAACTGCGGAGGAAGTTGCGCAAATGGAGGCACGCGGCATGGGCGGAGATGCTGACTCGAAAGGTGAAGACGGTGTCACAAATGGCACCGAGAATGGCGCTAAAAGAAAGGCAGGCGACATGAGCAAGAATGATACCCCGAACAACAAGAAGGTCAAAGGCGGAGACCAAGACGGCAACGACGAAGACGATGAGGAGGCGTAAAATCGCCTCTCGACGGCCTCACATTGTGCAGCATTCGATTCATATCAGGGCTCTTCATGTCAACATCAAACATGATGGATGCCATTGTTACGTGTCGCATTGTTACGCGGCGCGATAGTTGTTTCTTTTGTATGTGACAAGCGTTTGGTGGCGAACGGGACATCAGTCGGGAGGAAGCGATTCAGACTGGTCACAGGGCTTGAGATACCACCATGCAACGGCTCAGAATCACACGGGCGTTTATTGATACTGTTGATGATGTTACGCAGCGTTGCTGGAGACTCATTGTCATAGGGAGGATGGAATATGCTCACGCAACGGAGTCTGGTGCCGGCACATGCTACAATTGAGGACTCACTCGCTATACCCCTGCAGCCGGCTGCTATGTCTGTTTGGATAAGGGAGCATCAGAAGATGTATCACTACAATCGATATTGAACAGAATGGAAAGATGATACTATTGACATTTCATGAACACATGGTCGTGATGCTGCCTGACGGCACGTGACCATCCCGGCGAACTTCGGGGGTGAGAGTGATGTACACCAGGAGCTCCGACTTCAATGCCATGAAAGCTATCCTACTCATACCACACAGCCCAGCCCCTAGCCATCATGATCTGTCAAAGATGTTTGCAGCGCTTTGCTCGGCGAAATGGCCCTACAGTCGTGCGATCGAGCCGGACATTCTCGCAGCAGACTGCATCCCGAGCACAAGCAGTATCCGCCCAAGAGACAACCGCAACGAATCCGCGACCCAACGACAAGCCCGCCGCGACTTCCACGTCTGCTGCACAGCCATTCAGCACGCCTCTCACACCTTCACCGAAAAGCGACAAAGTAGATCTCCCGATCAACACGAAGCAGAAGAAGACACCGCTCAAGGTCGCATCGAGCGTACCTGCTGGGACTGTGCTGAAGGGCTTGAACTTTATGAAGAATCAGCAAGATCCGGTGGCTTTGGAAGATACAGAATATCCGGATTGGCTGTGGACGGCCCTGGAGAAGAAGGGAGATGCGACAGGGAGCAGCGGGAAGGATGCAGAGGGGGATCTATTCTGTATGTTCTCAGGCCACTTTTGCACTCTGTGCATTTGAAGATATTCCGTGATATCTAGGTATACTGACTGTTGGTGACCAGCGAAATCGAAGAAGCAGCGGAGAATAGCGGCCAAGGCACTCCGGAAACAGCAGCTTTTGAATCCCGAGTCTTTGCAACCCAAGATTCCACTCTACGAGCAGAGCATTGATTTGCCTGGTGGCGATGGGACGGTCAAAGGGAATGTAAAGGCGTATCAAGCGCAGGAAGAGTTGACCAAGGCTATGAGAGAGAAACGAAGGGCGAAGATTAAGGAGGACAACTTCTTGCGGGAGATGAGCTAAACTCCGTGCTCTCTGTCTGGCCTTGACGTTCGAACGCGACCGACTGCCGCCACAAAACAATCCGTTGACCATTTCAATTTCGAGAGCTCCCATCCAAAACGCCGAAACCTTCTCCACTATCTCTCATCCCGTCGACCATTTTCAAAAGCCAGTGACGCCCTCCCCCATGATGCTCAAATGCGACCGACTGCCGGCCCAAGAGCAATCCATTGAGCTTTCCAACTTGGAGAGCTTCCATTCAAGCGCCGAATCCTTCTCCACGATCCCTCATTTCTTCACCCCTTTCAAAAGCCAATGACGTCCTCCAAGCGCGCTCAGTCGCTCCGACTCAAGGAGAAAGCAGCGCTACTATCTACCAATCCGCTCGCCCTGCCGCCGAAGAGAAAAAGAAAAGCTTACCTGGTGAAATAGCCAAACAAGGTTCCAACTCCAAACCCGAACCAATTGTTTCGCTTCTCGTCGGCCTTTTGAATGGCACGAAGAGAGGATGTAGCGTCTTTTGGAGAGTCCTGTGCAAGTGAGAGGGTCAGTGAGTGTCATGTGGATGTTGCGATAGGATGAGTATTGAATACCTCAGCGTCGACGATTGAGATTCCGTCGGTGCCGTTAGGACCTTCGTCCTCGTCTTCAGAGTTACTGTGCGCTGGTGGTAAAGCGGAAGTCACGCGCTTCCGGGCTTGCTGCTGCTGTTGCTGGTGCGTTGGCACGCCGGTGGATATGAGAAGCTGTTGGAGATGTGTCGTTCCCCCTTCCAGCTCGTCCGGCTCATCCGACTCTTCTGCATCGTCTGGCTCGCCCAAATCTTCCGAATCGTCTGACTCGTCTAGCTCCTCTGGCTCTTGTTGATGTTCTGACTGCTCGGGAATTCCGCGACGCTCTGGCTCTGCTGCTGCTGCTTGTGGTGGCGGCGGTGGCGGTCCGCAAATGGGGGCGAGAGTATCGAGCTCCTCTTTGGTCAGCGGAACTGGAATCTTTCCGGGAACTGGACGAGTATGAAGAATGGGTACCGGTGGATCTGGTGCGTGGTTCTGAACCTTCTTCTTATCGGCCACTCTCTGGGCGATTTCATTGTCATCCCACTTCGTTGCTTCATCGAGGTCGCTTCGCGCGTTCAGAAAGTCTCTGTACGCTCGCTTCTGCTGCGCTTCGACTTCTCGAGCTAGAGCGCGATAGTACCTACAAATATGACCGTCAGTCGCTGGTTGATTTATGCTCCTGTAACAGCACTCACAGGATGGCGTCGTGGCGTTGAGGGAAGGCCTCAGCGAAGCGTTCCGCCTGTTGATTTTTCTGCGCAAATTCGGTTCGGCATCTCTGCCACTGCTTCTCCTTGATCTCGCAATCCTGCACCAAGGCTGGGATAATCCTGTGATGCGAAAAGCCCGGCGTCAGTAACAGTTGAGAACTCGAGTCGAAAGATCACTTACTCCTCCCGAACATAGTCGTAGTTTCGAATCTCTGGAAAGGTCCTGCACATTCCCGGCCAAGGCGTTGGATCCTCGTCCGGCAGGAGGTTTCTGGCGGCGTACGGGTCGCCGCTCTCGTGGATCACATCCAATCGCCTCTTCGTCTGTCTCTCATCCCAAGCTTCGACATAACCGGATTCCTCCTGTTTCTGGATGTCGTTTTTCCACCAAGCATCGTCGTCACGGCCAAGCAGCGGCGTGAAGTCCACATTAGGAGCCATTGAAAGATCTGTCAGCCGGCGGAGCGATGGCGCGGCGATGAGGTGGTGTCTGCTGATGTGGATGTGAGGATATATGGTAATACCAAACGAGCGCTGCGACGATGAGGTCAAATTGGTATCACGGGCGCAGGCGTGAAGTGAAGTCTGCGAGGCTTCAGCGAGTGGGGGCCGACGAGAGGGGGGAATAGATGCGAGTGTCACGAGCGCATGCGTGCAACGAGTATTTGTTGACACGCGTTGACGTTGTTCATGCAGCGACCGTTGAGCTTCATTCACGGCCTTCACTTCACCTTCACGAGCAAACGCTGCTTGGACTCGGCAGAAAACGGCTCAGTGGGGACAGTGTGGTATAAATCGACGTTGAATAAGATATAGCATTGAGCACAAGAATTCGGAATGAGTGCCACGAGAGTGCATGAGGGTCGCCGGCTTCATGTGAATCTAGGTGGTCCGTGCATCTGCGCTCCTTCCTCTAGTGGTCACCGTCAACGATGCCACCATCTTGTACATTGCAAGATGAAGATACACAGCATAGCTTTACTGTTCATACTTGCGGAACGAAGGTCAATCAATTCAGATGAAAAATGTTTTCGACTAGCCGAATATCGAACCCATCAGAGAGCACCTTGGAGTCTGCATCTTCGCACATGGGAAATGAAGGCGTACAACCCGTGAATAACTTGAACGCAAGCGACAAATATTCCCATCAAACCCTGATGTAGTAATGCAGAAGAAGGGGAAGCTTCATCATTAGCCCCTTCATCCTGCTCCCGGCGGCTGCACGAAGAAATGAAACTATGCTGAAGGCTGGGCGAAGAAGGACATTGTTTCATATAAAAGTGCGCCAAGAGTCTTTTGAGACTATTGTGTAGGAAAAGCTTTTACTCCAAGAGCTACTGGGGTATTAAAAACATCTTGTGCGGTATCCGTCCCAAAACTATGCACATGCAAAAAGCAGGTCTTGGGCATCCCTTCGCAGCACCTACAAATGCACATCGTAGAAAGCTATTCGTCACAACATAACATGCTCCAAAACCAGTCGAAAGCATTCATCTCGTCCCAAGGCATTAGCTGCGCCATGTCGCTGAGCTTGTTGCCCTCTAGAACATCAAGAGTCCAAGAACCACGCTCAAGAGAGAGCTGGCGGTGATGACACTGTTCAGCGCCGCACCACCAGTTGAAGAAGCGATGCTTGAAGATGATGTTGGTCCAGTGACCGTGCCGGAACCAGTAGAAGACGCAGTACCGTTAATACCGGCGCCAGTTGGGTTCGGCACCTGAGTGCCTGCGGAAGGCGCCGTCTGGAAGCCAGTACCGGTGGCGGCAGCAGTAGCGCTGATAGTTGTCGTTGGGACCACGCTCTTGGTCTGCTCGAGGTTTCCAACAGACTGACTGGAAGTTGGCGCGGATGTTGCAGTGCTTGGAACGGAAGTGGAAGCGGTGCCTGTGGCAGTGCTGGCGCTGGCTGCGCTGCAGGAGTCTCCGGAGGTGATCTTGTCGATGCTCTCGTACGATCCAGTCTTGTCGGAGTACTTGTATTCGCAAGCGGGGTTGTAGTTTGTGATCTCGACCTTCTGGACATACATTTTGAATGGGCCCTGGGAGAAGTCTGTAGCGCCGCCAGCCCACTCGACGGTGCCTTCGCTGGATGAAGCACCGCCAGCCCAGTTACCGAGCTATGTCTAGTGTCAGCTACCAGTGCTCATGATCTACATGTCTGGTCGGACAAACCTTCAGCTGAGATGGAGTCTGTGGAAAGTTCTTGCCGCCGACAGCATCTGCGTACGCAAGAGTACGAACAGTAGTGCCGTCGATGATCCACTCAATTCGGTCCTTGGTCCAGTCTACGGTGTAAGTGTGGAAGGTGTCTTGAGGGGTTGAGACAGAGGCTGCGAAAACACGATCGTAGCTTGTTGTGTTACCCTTCCTGCAAACCGAGGGTCAGCGTTGTTTTCGAAAAAACTGGATGCGGGTGACGAGCCCAAAGTAGTTAGTTTGCACGCTTCCATCCTCATCAGAACCGCCCAGGAATTCCCAGTCGATCTCGTCCAGGTCTGCTGACTCGAGGACGATCGAGCTGACGATGCCAGTGCCGGATGCGGCCTTCATCGTGACAGAAATGCGACCAAAGAAGATGTAGAAGTCGGTGGCAATGGTGGGAGCATCGTTCTTCGTCGCGATGGTGAAGACGGCGCCGTCATCTGATCGATCGTCAGTGGGTGTTCTCCGCCAAGATCAAGTTACTCTTTCGTACCGCCATATTCGATGTTGGTGTATGCAGCCGCACTCCAGGAGGCGTTTGCAGAAGAGCCTTTCGTGAAGTCGGCGGTGTAGGAGCTGGTAGACAAGCCAGGGTCGTTCGGGCACGTCTTCTCCATAGGGTTGCAGTCGGTGTAAGTCTGCGCTAGGGCAACAGGGAGGACGGCCACAAGGGCGGCGGCGGTCGATCGATCGAAACGCATGTTGTCGAGGTTGCTGTGCTAGTGACGCCTTGTGTCGGTGTACGTCGATGTGTGCAAGTGATTGAAGTCTTCGATGATGTGTTGTGGCAAACGCGCCGACGTGCTCTTTGTTTTCAGATGGCAGCTGCTGATGAAGCGAACGTCGTGTGTGGTCAGTGCACGAGGACTGTGGCCAAAGTGACGGACTGAAGGAAACCGCAAACAACAAGAGCGCAAACGCACAAGCAATTGTATGGATCGAACAACAGAAGATCAATGAAAAGGGCGCATGGGTCGAAGGTCCGATTGTATACGCAAGCTCCCCATCCTCCCTCTTGTAGTCTCCAGATGGGCTCAGCCACCAAATAGACCGCGCTTCGAGAGATAGCTCAGACAGCTCGTGGTAGGGCTGCGTCCAATGTAACGGCGACGCCGTCTAACAAGCGGCATTCCAGGATCTGTCGCTGTTTGTTTGCGTCGCTATGCGACAGTTCTCCTAACTCAGGGACGGCGGCGTGCCCAGTGGAGCGGATTCGTGTACAGCCGCGACCGCTCACGACCTCACGAGGTCGCTAGCGTCCATTCCAGTGCCGGGCGCCGACGACAACACCCATCACCGACTGTCGACTGTCTGCATCGACGCTCGCCGCCGGTTCTCATGCAATCAGCATCACACTCCCCAAGCATTGGCATCCCTACAGAGAAGAGCAGTGTCGCTCGTGGATCGCTGCCGCCTCGTCCAGATGAAACTTGGCGCCAGAGGCCTGAAACTCCCGACAGGCAGAAGAGCAGAATTGGTACATCTTCAATCATCGAGTGGGCCTCGTAGATGCATCATGGAACGTCTTCCCGCCTTCCCAGTGTCAGACCTACGCCTTGAGCCGCGCCCCGTACGAGGGCAGGACCAGGAGGCTGATGATGAAGCCTGTGAGGTTGATTTTGCATTTCGGCCACGCAACCAACCGTTGCTGCCGAGCGGCCGCCGGCACTCGGCGTTTGCCCCTGCCACAGTACGGAGGGTACCGTGATGAAGCGTGAGTGCTACGCTCGCTTTTTCTATTCCTGTACCACCAGTGGCGACGAGACGACACGAGCGACACGAACATGAACGTCTTGGACAGGACGTCATCAGAACAGTTGACAGCAGAACAGACCACAGGCACGGACGTGGACACTGCTGCGAGCACGGATCTCACTCCACGACCCGCCGACCGCGCCATTGCGCTCGGTTACAGTGGAGGCAACATGACACTTGGACCAGATCGTGAATCTCAATCTGCCATTCGGCACGCCGGTGGAGTCTCTCTAGAGACGAAAGGTGGAACGCGTTCGGACAGAGATCCTTGCCGACATGTTGATGCTCATCTCGGCGGAGCAGCCGTGGAGATGATGTCTATTCCCAAGATCCCATCGCCCTGTTCTGCCAATCCATCCTGGCGCTATTGCTAACAATCATAACATATCTCGTATCTCATCATGTGTACAAGCCCAGAATTTCAAGTGTCGACACTGGCTCTTGTGCTTCGCTCATCGCTGGCTCTAGAGATCAACCCAGGACCCTGATAGCCATCAGACCTGTCTCAGACAACAACCTCACCGCAGGCCATGCTTCACCATATACGCATCTCTCGCCTCGTGGTATCCTTCCATCCGCCACCGCCAGCTCTCAAGCAAAGGTCTCAGATCCGGGTAGACAGGATCCCACCACTTCTCATGCAGGGAATGTACGCCGCCTTTCACATCATCCACGGTGGGGTAGTGCATGTTCCATTTCGTTGACAAATGCTGCCACGGCAAATTCCCATCGGGTCTATGCGCGTAGTTCAACAAGTTCTGCTCGGGAAGGTCTGCGTTGAAGCGATTTGGCGTGTCCAGTAAGGAGAGATGATATTTCAGTAGCTCCAGGCTGGGCTGCAACACGAACAAGCCAGCGTTCAGGTAGCCGAAGTTTGGCCAATCGTGCCCTTCTTCTGTCGGTGGAAAGTGATGGATGAGGTTCATTTCAGGCACGCCGGCGAAGCCATATTGAGCTGGCTGCTGAGACTCATCGTCCCTCACGGCCTCCAAATTGTCCCCTGTTCGCTGCGTCTCGACTGCTGGATCATGGAAGATGTCGTCGAGAGGTTTGGTCAAAACCGTGTCTCCGTCCAGGAAACAGATTCTTTCGAATTGTATGATTTCAAACAGGCGTAGCTTCGCAAGCACATACTGCCAGGTCGTTATCTCTGTCTTTACCCACTTTGGATCTATGGCCTCCGGCTCCCACACGATAGCCCCGTCTTTCCTGAGTCTTTCCCTCTTCGCCGCGGAGACGTCTGAGGTCACTAGCACAAGGAACGGGTAGTCATTCGGGGACTTCGTCTCAGGGGCGTGGATTAGCTGGTACGCCAGCAGTCGCGTGGCAACAAAATACTTGTCGGTGTTTATTTCTTCGCCAGGTCCGGAGCCGGACGCGAGGAAAGTCGCATATGCGTACTTTGATTTCGTTGTCTCGAGTGAAGCTGGTCGGAATCGTGCGGGTTTGATGGCATCTGGGATATGCTCTGTCGTTACTTCCGCCACGTGGTGAATTATTGAGTTTCTGGGATCTTCATATTGCTCTGGCAGAGGCAGGAGCATGAAGAGGAATATGAGAGCTGCCACAGTGGCTGCGGCGTAGCATATCCATCTTCTGGTACTGCGTTTGCTCAAAGGTGATCGACTGCGGCCATAGCCCATCTCGTGGGCACGGAGGCAGTGGGTAACGAACGAGTGTGCCAAAACGAATCAGGTCCGAGTCGAAGGAAGGTCTGCGATTCTGGGCTGAACATGAACAAAGGCCTACCATGGTGAGAGTGCTGCAGTACTGCAGCACCCATGCGTACATATGCCGCATTCACAAGCGCCTTGCCACATGCTCACGGCCGGTAATACTCAGCTTGCAAACACGAGAGGGATTGCAGCTCGCTCAAAGGAGACATGTGTTCGCGATCAATCCTACTTCTCGTGATTGTTAATAGGGCCGTCATTCGTTACAATCCAAAGATCAGAGTGTTCAGGTAGGCAGTACCGAGACTTGGCTGCATTCTTTGGCAGCCTCCGGTAGCACTGCCAGCGCCCCAAAGCAAGGCTAGAATCCAGCTGGAATGCCCCTGCCGGCCTATTGCTGTGACTACTTGCAGAGATACGAGCGGCGATGGCTCACATTGAGTCGTACAGACCGGTGATGGTGTGCATGCTGAGAAAATAGTCAGCTTTGTTATGGCCACTGGTTACCAGGGCGTCAGCCGAGCTGAACGGGCCTTCGCGGTGCTGACTTTGCGCCAGCCAACGGCAAGAGACTACGATCAAGGCCAGGACCGTCTCAAATAGTTATTCCGTCTCATCGCGCTTTCGCTCACACACTCCTCACTCAACCAGATTTGGGCCACTGCATCTGTGATCTCCAATGTTCGACCGACTCCTTTGCCCGGCTGCTCGAAGAGGCAGCGTCGTCCAGGTCGGCGAGGGCTCCTTCGTCTCATTTCTCCACCTCCTTGCGTTGCGTTGCACCACGGCTTATCAATCATGAAGCTGCCGCCTGCTCTCACGCGGTCATGTCGAGCGTGCGATGAAGGGTATATCGCCGACTGTCAGAGCGATGACGGCAGAGTTGGAACGGACAACACGGCAAGTAGAAGGGGAGTCCAAGGGCTGCCATGGACCCCGCAGGAGGTGGATCATGGATTATGGATCATTGAGTTGCAGGCGTATACATAAGGTATACGTGATCGCATGCAACGTGGTAGGCGGTCTCGTCGTTCTTCTCACAGCGAACTCGATCTTTCCTACAAACTATCAGACAGTTACCATATCCTCCACCGCAGCAATAACCTCTCCTCCAATACCTACCTAGACGAAGCACAAGCAGCCAGCAAGATGAGCTCAGGGATCAAGGTCGTGTTCGGAGGCACTGGTTTCAATAAAGAGAGAGGCTTCGACGACCCAGATACGATCAAAGAGGCTTTCGACCTCCTAGAAAAGGGCAGCGTCCACACGATCGATACTGCCAACCTCTACGGCGGGAGCGAAGAGATTCTGGGCGAAGCAGAAGCAGGCAAGCGCTTCACGATAGATACGAAGACACGTGGAGGATTCAACTCGGAGGGCGGCGGCAAGAAGGACTTCATTCTCAAGGAGGCACAGAACAGCAAAGAGAAGCTAGGGACTAGTGTTGACATCTTCTACATCCATGCTCCGGACCACAACACTAGTCTCGACGAGACCCTCTCGGCCATCAACGAAGTGTACAAGACCGGTTTCTTCAAGCGCTTCGGTCTGAGCAATTACAAGGCAGAGGATGTTCAGAAGGTGTACGACGTCTGCAAGGCAAATGGCTATCCTCTTCCTTCGGTGTATCAGGGCAACTACTCTGCAGTTGCTCGCAAACAAGAAGAGGTCCTCTTCCCAACTCTGCGGAAACTTGGAATGGCCTTCTATGCCTACTCGCCATTAGCAGGAGGCTTTCTGACCAAAAGCAAGGAGGACATCCAGAAGGGCGCAGGCAGATTCAACACCGAAGCAGCAGTTTCAACCATGTACACCAACATGTACGCAAAGGAATCTTACATTGAGGCGTTGGGTGAGTGGGAGAGCATAGCGAGGGACGAGGGGATCTCAAGGGCCGATCTGGCTTACAGATGGGTGAAATATAACTCACCGTTGAAGCCAGAGCATGGCGACGCGATCATCATTGGAGCAAGAGACATTGGACAATTGAAGGACACGCTCTCGTCCATCAATGGAGGCCCTTTGAGCGATAAGGCTGTGAAGCGAATCGACAGGATATGGGAGAAGATCAAGCATGAGGCGCCGCTCGACAATTATCATCAGAACGCCTCATGAAGAACGCGGAGTCGGCCAAGAAGTTTAGCTTGAGCTTCCATGCATATTGGTCAATGCTGAAAAGATATTAAATTCCTGACTGCTGAGTCAATGCCTTCGATACGTTCAGGCCTCTTTAGCAGTAGCCCTCAACCTCTCCAAAATGTATTCACCAGCCCTTATAGGCGGGTATTTGGACGGATCCTGCTCGCTCACACAGCTCGGCAACGTCTCCACCATCTGATCATAATTCACAGAAAAGAAGAACGGAACGCTGTATCTCTCCTCTGCCGTCCTGTTGACGACTCGATGGACGGTGCTTCTGTAAACTCCATCTGAACGGAAGCGTCAGCGAATGTCTCACACATGAATGGGTATTGTGTTGGTAAGGGAGGGCCTTACTCGTCCACCTCATCATGAAGTCCGCCACATTAATGATGAACGAATCCTTGCAGACAGGGGCTGCGACCCAAACGTTCTCCGGGGAGAGGATTTCGAGACCGGAAGCTGTACTACAGAGGAGGATGGTGAAGCATTCGTAGTCGGAGTGAGCGCCTAGACCGATTTCCTTGTCTTTCTCTGTAGGGTCGAAGGGCCGCGGGTCTTTGCTTGGAGGGTAGTATAGAAGCCTTGCGATGCCACCGGGGTGTGTTGTCATCTCGTCGAAGTAGTATTCGTCCAAGTCGAGAGACAGAGCAAATAGACGGAAGAGATGACGTGCCAGCTGCAGGACCTCTCCGTAGTATTGCTTCACAGCAGCATAGAAACCCGGAAGGTCTTCTTCAGAGGGCCACTAGACACGATCAGTGACTATCGCAAATAACCGCGTAGTCTGCAATGGCGCACTCACAACATTCCCATTGACGTCCTCCCCATCAAGCTCGCGATACGCACCATCACCGCCATTCGGATCCAAACCTGGCTCATATCCCCAATCTACGAAATGTTAGGATAGACTTATACAAGTCTGAGACATCGGTGAGACGCTACGTAAGACGCAGAGCGTCCTTTGTAGGTCTGACCTAAGTACTTACTGAAACCTTCCTTGGTTTCCGGAGCGGCGTCCTCAGAATCCCAATCACCTGGATTTACATACGTGAAGTCGGCCGGTTCCCAGCCGCGAAAGTACTCCGAGTTCTTGACGTGCAGAGCTTCCTTCTTCGAGCGAGGGAGTTCCTTCGTAAACCGCTCCGCAGCCTTAATGATTCCTTGTCTGGTTTCCTCTGAAACACCATGGCCGGTTATGTGGAAAAACCCGCTGTTGGTGCAGGCGTCTCGGATCTGTGCCGCAACGGCCTTACGGTCTTCGATTTGACTTGAGAATGAGCTTGAGATGTTGATCTCCGGAACGGTGAATGGCTTGGACGACTTCGCGGTCGCTCCGCTGGCTAGACGTTGGTTAAGGTATTGCTGAGCAGCTTGGCGAGCTTCATTGTGTGTAACATTGGGTGCGAGAGTCGCGGCTGCCATGTTGACTGTTGTTCTAATGCCAGTGTTTAACGAATGAAGTCAGTAGAAGTGTGAGAAGTCTTCAGCGTCTTTTATTGTCAGAAGAGAGTCGAGAATCGAGGTTGGCTACTAACAAATTCGGCAAAGATAAGCGGGTGGAAGGCCGGCGGCCAGTTCCGCCTTTGAGAGGGCCTTGGCGATTCAGTTTGAAGACGAAATGACATGGGGTAGGAAGAGGAGCTGTGCTGTCACAAAGGAAACATCTGGATTCGCGCCGCTCCTTCGCAGATCTCTAAATATTTACATGTTTGCTTGTGCCCAATCGACCTGAGATTGAGGCGTTTGAGTCACGTGATGTGATCTATTGCTTCTGGGACACAATGCCTGCACAGCACGGTTAGCAAGGGAAATGGTTAGTTCGAGGAGGTGGTTAAACATACGCTCAACGTCCTGTACACTCTGCTTGAGGATCTGATCGAGAGTCTTTGGATCCTGGAGCTGCTTTTCAATCTTGGCAATAATGGACTCTGCGAGCTCCTTCTGTTGTCTGGCCTTGACCTGGCCCTCGTAGCGAACCCATGAGTCAAGGACTGATTTGGCCTCAGCAGCCAGAGCGGTCTTCTGCTCGAGCTCATAAGCCTGAGCCTCAAGCTGGGCGGTTTCCTACACGCCAAAATTAGCAGCCCTTCTCTGACAGTTCCATCTGTGTCTGCCCTAGCTCACCTTGGATACGGCGAAAAGGTCCTTAGTCACGTCAATTACGCCACTGAGATCCTTGACGCTGTCAATGCGAGCGCGGACAGCATTGGTGTGATCCTCGCGCGCCGCGTTCAAAATGCCCTTGATCTTGTCGTGCTGGCCCTGAGCCCACTCCTTGTACATTGGCCCAGCGTAGGTGTAGACAGCCCAGTAGATGGTCAGCAGGGAGAGCGCGACAATGGACTCCTCGTTGACGACATAGAGCTCATTGCTGATAGCTGCAACGGAGAGACCGGCACCTGCGGAGAGGATGGCGGCTTTGGAGGCGAGGCTGTTGCCGGGGAGGGAGTCGACGATGGCAGAGGCAGTGCTCTTGGGGTCCTGTGCCGGCGGCTGGGCCTGGAGACGCGGCTGCGAGGTCGCAAAGGTGGTGATGGCGGGAAGGGTGGAGCGGAGAGGGAGTGTTGGGCGGGCTCGGACGGCGCCTGCGGAGGTTAGTAAGGGCAATGTCGTCGGCCGCATGTGCATTGGACATACCCAATGCGCCCTTAGCCAAGCGCGACGCCATTATGGTGTGTTGTGGGTGGTATAGAGGGGAGATGGATCGGGGTCAATGTCAGTTTGCTCTGGCTTGACGTCCTTCTCGTCCACCCGAGCTTTGGCGGGCGCTCGGATCTTTCCGCGATCAGCAAGCCGAACTTTTTGACTTTGGGATGTTCGAAGCCTTTGCCGGAGGTCTGATGCGGCTTACAATTTTTTCACAGACGCTGGGAAGAAAGCGCGAGACAGCATGCCTGGAGTGTTGGTGAACGGCGATGCGGGCAAAAAGAGGAAGAGGGGGACAGGGCAGGAGAGCAAGCAAGCCAAGGCCAGGAAGGCGCCCAAGACAACGACTTCGACAGCAGATGCTCAGTCTCGAATTCTGCTGCTAGAAGAGCAGATACTCCAATCGCCGAAGCACTACGACAACATCGCCGAACTGCAGGACCTGCTCGCCCGAGCGGAACAGAGCCCGCAGACTGCCATCCTCGCTGCTGTAGCGTTGTGTCGAGTCTTCTGTCGACTGACTGCAGGAGGGAAATTGGCAAAGGACAAGAGTGCCTCTGAGCAAGACGCACAACCCGTGGCAAGGCTCAGGGCGGGACTCCGCGACTATGTCGAGCTTTTGGCCAGCTGGATCGGCAGCCCTGATGCGACCAGAGAGAACACTGCCCTAAAGCTGTTGATGAGGTTGGTCAAAGAGGAGTGTTCTGGTACCAGAAATGCTGCACATGCTTGGAGAAATAGCAAAGGGACCTTCGCGGCCGTGATCAAGGCATTGCTGCGTGAAGTGGAAGCGGAAGGTGCGAGGCAGGAATTCGCCGATGAGTATGTGGAAGAGTACGACGATATCCGGTTCTACACCTTCGTGATCGTCAAGCAGTGTGTTCAAGACGGTGGCTCCGACAGCATGACTTCAAATGCGATCGACCTTCTTTCTCGGATCGAGGGTGTGCCGGAATCTGAGGAACAACTCGAGGACTGGTATGGCGACGCGCCTGAAGGAAAGGATCCGCTGCTTTCCTTGCACAGTCAACGCAAAGTTGCGCGAGAGGCATGGCTTTCAATATTCCGCTCATCGCTCAGCAATGAGCACCGAAAAGCGCTATTAAGCATCGTCACTGCGCAGGTCTTACCTTGGTTCGTCAACAACGTTGAGTTACTGGCCGATTTCTTGACCGACTCCTTCAATCAAGGAGGCTCCATGGCTTTACTGGCACTCAGCGGTATCTTCCATTTAATCACTGAAAAGAATCTCGACTATCCAGGATTCTACAACAAGCTCTACAGTCTGCTGGACGACGACCTTCTGCACAGCAAACACCGCAGCCGCTTCTTCCGGTTGTTCGAGACATTCATGAACTCAACGCATTTGCCCGCAGCCATGGTCGCAAGCTTTATGAAAAGACTGTCGCGACTCTCATTGCAAGCGCCTCCAGGCGCCATTGTCTGGATTGTTCCCTGGGTCTACAATCAGCTGAAGCAGCACCCCCCATGCACATTCATGCTGCATCGATCCTATCATCCTGCACACGTGATCTATGCAAAGCATCCTAGTTACGAAGAGGAAGGCATTGACGATCCATTTGACATGCGAGCAATGGATCCTATGCTGACAGGCGCCATCGACTCGAGTTTGTGGGAGCTGGACACCTTGGCCAGTCATTATCACCCAAATGTGGCAACACTCGCCAAGATTATGAGTGAGCAGTTCACGAAGCGGGACTACCAGCTCGAGGATTTCTTGGACCATTCTTATGGTTCATTGATCGAAGCGGAGCTAGGCAAAGAGATGAAGAAGACACCAGTAGTGGAGTGGGAGATACCGAAACGCATTGTCACATCCGAAGGAGGTGGGTTGAACGAGATTGGAAAGCTACTGCAGACGGCGATAGAGGCCTCACGAAAAGACCAGTGACGCTGCTGTATACCTCTGCCAAAGAAATTCAAGTCGCAAGACTTCGTTCGAAAGTGAGACGTTGACGGATCTCACTGCCTGATATCTCACCGTCATCGGGACATTTCCAACAGCGCGGATGTGAATTTATGAGCATAGCAAACACGGCAAAGGAAGATAGAGTCACCACCAGTATTGACCGGCTATTCGAGTTATACCGATTGAGAAGACACAGCATCAAATGAATTGACTAGTCAAACTTATACTTCTCTGAACATGTCCACTGTCTGCTAGCACCTAAGCACGGCGTGGTTCTCGCTCAATGACTTCAAGCCTTCTCCCAAGTAATGAAAGTCGAGACTTTCTACGCCTCGTCATCTTCATCTTGCCAGTCTAACATTGCCACTCTCGTTCTATTGGAGACCCCGTCCAGCTTCCGTGTATTCCACCCGCAGCTGGACTCTGAGAGTGCCCTTCAAACTGTACTCACCGATGTCCTGCCTCTCAAACTTTCTCCCCTTCTTCGCAAAACTTCTTCTGCCAATGCTCCCAGATCAATGACGGAAGCTTCTCGCCTATAATCGTCCACGAGCGATAAAGCTGATAGCACTTCATACAAACTGCTCCAGGAAGACCAGGAATGGCGGAGGCGAACTTGTTGCTGTTTTCTTCCGCCGCCCACGTGAAGCCCTCGCAAAGGACGCACCGTTCGTTGGTACTCGCTCCTTCCTGAGCTGGGCCTTAGTCTGCTGGATCCAGTTCTCGACCTGATTTGCTGCGAACTCGTGGTCTCGAGGGAGATCCTTAATATAAGAATTCCAACGCTGACGGCAGAAGGAGTGCATTATACCTTCTCGTCCAGGGATTGTTGACTCCAGCTTCCGATTTTTGCCACCACCTTCAGTCATAACATCGCACACCACGCACGGGCCGTCCTCCAGAGTGTATCCACGGAAGTTCTCGACGACCTCTTTAAGTTCATCAAGCGCCAAGTCTTTAGCGGCTTGAGTCTGTAGGAGCACGGATCTGCAGCGTGTGCATATGAACTTATCCATCAAGACCGTGAAGTGATGTGTTGTGTGATCGTCCCGGAGTCCGTGGTAGGCTCCCTCGTTCATGTGCTTGTCGCAGATAGGGCACTCGGCATTCTGGGCCTTAAGCTTCTCGGAATCCGCGAGAGTGATCCCAATATGCCCTCTAGTGTTGCGACCACGGTTGGCTGCACGCTTCGGTCGAATGTACTTCACGAATGGACGAGCGTCGGCAGGAGATGAGGTGAGGGTGCCATTCTGAAGGATCCTCCTATAGCTTCTGGAGCAATACGCGCATACCCAAACAACGGCCAGGTCGCAATCGAAGATATCCATGGTAGCGAGGTACCAATGCTTGACCTGGTGGCAGTCTTGCTGGCAGCACGGACACTGATGCCCAACCGAGTCCAAGAAGATAGCCTGCAGCGCGACCGAGTGGTGAGCGCCGGCGTTGGTAGGAGCGCTGGTGGGAGCGCTGGTACGGGCGGTCGAAGGAGTGATATCATCACGTACCGGCTGTGCGAATGGAGATGCGTGATTGAGGCCGACGTCTGCTGTCCCGAATTCAGGACTGCGAGCCTTATCGGCGGCATCTCGTGCGGCGGACGAATGGAGGCCAACGCCACTGGACAGCGACGGATGTACATAGCCCTTCTCAATTGTACCTTCGACGTCGATGAGGTGCGCCTCGGCGGTTAGGCACAGAATGATATTCTCACGGCGCCGCTCAAAGAACAGTATACCGCGGAGAATCCAGTCCGTGCGACCTGGTGTCACAGCGGTAGTGAGATGGTTGCCAACGGCGGCACTGTGGAGAAAGCCTAGGTCGGCGTGGAAGGCGACTTTCTCATAGAAGAACAGTCGAGACCAGGCGCCGTGCTCCAAGGATGTACCGCTTCCGCCGTAAGCGCCCGATTTGTCTCCAAGGACAAAGCTGAGGTACACCATCATGCCCTGCAACTGCGCCTTTGTGAAGCGAGGCACGCGCTTGACACGATCTAAAGTGAGGGGCCCTTCAGAGACGATAGAGTGCGTGATCCGAGGCATGTTGCTGAAAAAGCTATCTGAGTGAGCAATGGCGTCTGTTGAAGTGAGGTGCTTCTTCATGGCGAAGCTGAATGGTAAGTTGGATCGTTTGGCCTGTTCGACCCACGCGTGAAATGAAGCCCTCGAGGCCTCGCGATACATGTTCATGCGTTGGGTTTCTTCATGCTTCTCAGCATCAACGAGCTTCTGAAAGCGCTGGGCAAGACCGGCGCTGATGTTGCCAAACTCAGTGGCACGCGCGTTTGCTTCGACAATATCCATGTAAGCCGACAGTTCGCTGATGGAGGAATGGACGTGCCGGCCTACACGCCCCTTGACATCCGTAAGATCGAGCTTGAAGGGGATTCTCTCCGCAAACTGAGAACCGGGCTGTTCAAGAAGGGCCGTTACAACCCTCTGTTGCAGGGGAAGATCATACGGAACTGCGTCTGAACCCACATTGACAGTCTGAAACTCATTTGGGTCGTACTTCGAGACAGATTGCCGCCATTGAGAACGTGGCAGGTCCTTCAGAGGCCTAAAAATCCCTGGAGCGCGCTCAAGGGCTGTGATTACCGCGGCATTCTGGTCTGGCTCTCGATCATCAAAGGGGTCCTCAATTTGTTGGTCGTCCTGAAGATCGTCGCCATCGTCAAGTGGGAGATCATTGTCAGTAATACCGATGATATCGTTCTCGGCGGGGGTGCTTGCGGTGCTCGCGGCAGAAGTGCTTGCGATGCTCGTGACAGAAGTGCGTGCGGCGCTTTCGATAGAGGTACTCGAGACGGAAGTGCTTGAATCGACAGTGCTTGAAACGGCGGTGCTTAAAATGGCACTGCTGGCCTTCTCGTTGCTGACCTTTGCGGTGCTGGGCCGCTTTGCGATTGAGGCTTCAGGGGCTTCAGCGGTCGATCGTCCCCGTCGTCATCGTCACTGCGGATGGCCGTCTCAGGCTTCTTGCGCTTCTTCAAGGGCCAATCATCCTCGTCGTCGTTGTCACTGTCGATGATCGTCGAGGTCTCATTGCGCCTGAGGGGCAGACAATTCTCATCATCGAGGAGGGCTGCAGACTTGTTGCGCGATTGAGCATACTAGCGTCGAAGGGGCTTGTCGGCCACCTGACTGGCCAAAAGAATCATCGTCCGTCTGTGAAATTCATCTATCATTCGGAGATAACCTTCGCGATCCTCATGAGATTGCCGCAAGCGGTGCTTGAGTGCCTGCTGATCTTTGCTCACTTTCTCCACCTCCAATCACCCAATCATACTCTTCTTCCTCCCTCGCATTCTCACATCCTCCAGTCTCTTCAGCGTAATCTTGGCGGCTTTATAGGAGGTGGCGTACGCATTCAGCACCTCCTCGAACAACCCTTCTTCCTTCGGATGTGTACTCCCAAACGCCCTCTCAAGCACATAGAGATCCACGGCACGATCCTCATCTTGAACAGCCTGTGTCGCCAGTCCAAAGTCAATCAGCACAATCTCACCTTCCAACTGCCCTTCCCCCTCATGGCCGGTATTCCTCAACATCATATTCGACGTAGTCAAATCCCCATGAATAACCCCCGCACTATGCAATTTTCCCACACACCTCCCAATCTCCCGCATCAAATCCACCATGCCCTCATCATCATCAAAATCCCGATCCCGAATAGCCTGCTTGACAGTTTTCCCCTCAATCCACTCGCTAACCACCCAGCCCCTCTCCAAATCCAGCGCCAAGATTCCCGGTACAGACACGCCTTCTTTTAAGCATTTCACCAGGACGCGCGACTCTGCCAGGATGCGTTGGCGGGTGAGTCGTTTGTCGAGGGTTGGATGGCGCCAGGGCTTGGCGGGGCGCACTTTGAGAGCGGCTGGGTTGTTTGCAGAGAGGAATGTGGTTTTGTAGAGGAGAGCTTCAGCGCCTTGGGTGATGAGCGTGAATGGTTCATTGGAAGAGTCGAAGGGTGGTGGGAGAGGGGGCAGTTTCCGCTCCACTTCTTTTTGTGCCGTGATCATGACTGGGAATATCTCCAGGATGCACCGATTTTACTGCGCCGGATTTGCCTGAGCTATACGCCCTGCGTAATCAGCGCTGATTTGTGCTGGAAGCTGCGAATGGGGTCGGGGAAGTACGTGATTGTGCTCATGATTGTCCTCTCCTGGAAGTCTCCATCTGCATTTGGGGTTGGTTGTCTTGGCGTTATGACGTAAGCCTTGAATGCAATGGGAGGTCTGAATGCATGTGAAAATGACTCGACACAGGAAGCAATATTGAAGGCACGTTGAGTTTGCTCAAGGCCTTCGGATTAAAACAGATTTGATCCAGTGACGCCGTCCAACTAACTTTGCTCGCTCTAATGCGCAGCGTGGGTATCGTAATGTACAACAAAACACCATAGTCGCAACAAGAACAGTCATATCATAACCAACCATACCCGGCACTCTCATGTCGCGCCAAATCTAATCATTCAAAGACCCAATGGACCTTGGCGAGCCTGATTTTGAGTCGTCGTGGACTCGCTCAATCCTCCCAGATAGTTTCCAGGTCGAGGTCTGCTCTTCGCTCGCCGCCACATACTGACCATCGCTTTCTTTCACGATTGCCGCCTCTGCTGAATCCGAATCCGCGCGGGACGTCTAGACTGCTGCGTCGTCGCAGGTTGTCGTCGGAATCATCGCCATTCTCAGCCCTTTCTGCGGCTAGTCTAAGCCGTTCAATGCGTTCTGCTTCAATGGCCTCGCTTTCGAGATCTGGCGCATCTTCGATCGTTTCCAATGAGCTTATCGATGGTGATCGCGAACGTGCTGAGGTTGGAGTAGACGGTATACTGCTGAACGACGAAGAACTGGCGTAATGGTGAAGGGGTGGATATGCCTCATTGTAGCGCAGTGGTCCCAGTGACGGAGAGTGTGATCCCTGGGCGGATACAGGTGTGTTCGTATTCTCGGGATTTGCCAATGGAGCAGAGGGTGAAGGCATGGCGTTTGTGACGTGATGCAGTGGAGACGCTGGCCGTCGGCGCAGAGACGATGAGCGCGCGAAGGACGCATACATTGGCAGCTGCTGCCTCGGTGTGATGTCTAATTCACTGTCTTCCTGAATCGACTGAATCGCAAGACCTCCGCCCGAAATGTCAAAGCCACTCGGTGAACGAGGAGGCGGATTGTAGCTGCTTTCCTCCTGTGTCCTAAACGGGGAGCGCTGTCGAGCGGGCGAGCGTAGTGGACTGCCTGGGGAGAGCGAGCCACTTGAGGGTGTATTGGAAGCAGAGGTGCCGCGGGAGGCTGACACGGGACTGGAATGCGATCGAGTCATGGCGGGTGCACTGAGCAACGCCGCGCCGCTGGAGCGTGAGCGCAGATGGCTGTGTGTGTAAGGTGGATTGCGCCTGGCTGGAGGAGGCAATGGCGCGCTACTTGCTCTTGCAGCTTCAGGTCGCTTTACTCGGAGAGGTATTGCGGCGCTCCTGTCGTCGCTAAACGTGCGGCCTGAAGACGTGCTAGGAGGTTGTTCTGCAGATATCACCAGGGGCTCATCTGCTCCATGGTGACCATATCCTTCTCGATATCCTTGCAATCGTCGTGTATTTCGTTGATCGTCGTCGTCAAATCTGTCCCGAGTGTTCGTGATCGTGCTCATGCTCATGCTCGTGTCCTACCTCGTGTCGGCCAGCGAATGTGGGAGTGACCGTTGAGAGCCCTCCCACAGCACGGTCAGGCGAGAAAAGTGGCAGGATGGACGTTCGTGGGACCGCCGCTGTGTCGCCGTGGACGGATTTCTATGTTGGCTTGCGCTCTGTAGGATCGAGCGGAGAGAGGAATCGCCTTCTCCGGCGGCAGGCGTAGTCGCTCGTGGGTGGTGAAGCCTTCTTGTAGCAGTCGGGCAGGGCGCGATGGACCCTCTCCGCCGGCGCTACCTACTCGTGCAGTAGCGGTTGAGGAGTCCCCACAGCAGCAGACCCTGGAAGGCGGGAGAAAGTTGTTCTGGCGTACTGGTCGGGCAGAATTGGCCGGTGAATATCAGCACCCGCTACGATGCTGCGCGCATGAACAGGACCCCGTGATCGCAATGTTGCGCAAACGTCTGAAGGGATGACAAGAGGCTTCACACTCATACATAATAAGATAGATTGATGCCCGGACACCCCCGGCCCAGCAGTGTCATCAGGCACCGCTGTTCATCTGACTCAATGCAAGGGTCCGATGCACATTGCAGCTGACGATCAGCTGGGGCACGCACATTCGAGAGCCCACTTTTAGCCTTGCTCGCTTGAAGAGATACCGTTCTACGCTCGCACGGAGACGGCTGACTCGAAAACGACTTCACCGGATTGTTGATACGCTGTAGCCGCTGCAGCGCTTTTCGTTGCACAGACGCAAAGTCGGCCGCGCATGACCCGCACTGCTACTACAGCGACAGCCTGCAGAGAAACGGAGTGAGATGGAGTAATGTAGGGAAGCCTGAGAGTGCCATTGCTTGATGGGGTCTATTTGCTCTGGATCATCCTTCCCGAAGATTCTCATTTGGCACTTTCGTGAATGCTATCGGCGCCGGGCTCATCAGACTCATCGCTTTCACTGTCATCCGCACCGTCCGTTGAGGGTCTCTTCTTACGCTTTCGACGGCATCCTTCAACCACCCGCTGTGACAAGGTCTTCGCCGAGGCCTCCATCGCAGCATCTGCCGCATCCGCAGCTTCCAGAAAGCTCTCCTTGGGTGGAGGTGGCGGTAGAAGCTGACGCCCAGATTCGTTGTCGATGATTTGCCAACCACTGTAGTGAGCGTCCGTGTCAGTAAATGTCTTTCTGGCTTGGTAAGTAATTAAGACTACTCACAGGATCCTCAACTCCTTCCACTTCAGGCCGACCTTCACGCGAACGAGATCGCCTGTGGCAACGGCATCCTCAAGAGAATCATGACCCAGTTCTCCACCCGTTTGAATGTAACGATGAAGATGCCGCTGGGACAGTGCCTTTAGTCCAAATCGCATGGGAAGGCCTCGTGGATGCGCGAAAAGCAGGACAGTGTCGATAATGGTTGGATGGCAAAGTCGAATAGTGTTCAGGTCATTGTCGATGGCATGTCCAATTAGTGGCGTTTTTGGAGTGAGGAAACGGCAGAGTAGCTCTCGTGCTTTCTGTGGGCAATCCACAATCGGCAGGCGAGATCGACCACTATCCGAAGGGGGTGGAGGCACGCAATCTCGCCACTGATCGTAGGGTACAGCATTTGTGAAATCTTCGGCGAAGACGCCAGAGAACCTACTGTTGAGGTCGATGACAGCTCCTAATGGTCTGACCAACACATCGACCAGAAGGTCGTTCGTAGGCCAGGCGACAGCCGTCATGCGGATGAGCTCTAAGCCATTGGTCGTATGACCCATCTCACAATCGAAAGTAACGGCCTGGACTTGGCGTCCATGTGAGTCGTTCTGTGGCGACTGGTTTTCTGGCGTCGTCACAAAGGGGAGTACTGATGCCAGCCGTGCGGGGCTGTTAGTCTTGAACACATGCTCGTCTTTCGTAGTGCAACCGGGAGCACCAACGGGCTCATCGCAGCACGGGTAGTATGGCTCCTTGGGTCCGGTCTCGCGATCTGCCTTGGACCTTGGAGGGAAGACCTTCCTGTTCGGATGATGTTTGCAGGGCCCTTGCCCTGTCAGTAGTCCACGTTCGTTGCGATCGGGAAACACCTGAAAACGAGCTGCGCATCGATCGCATTCCTCCCAATTTTGACTTGTTTGGACAGCAGCCTTGGCTTCGGCTGCTTCTTCTGCTGTGGGTGGAGTCGGCACGTACCCAAATGCCGCCAACGGCTTTTGGTCCGCAATCAGGTGAGGAAGTATCAGGGCTTCATCCTCCAGAGGCAACGCGGTCTCAATTGGCTTCTCCGTGCGCTTCGTAGATTTCGGTGGGTCCACGACGAATTGTGTTTTGATCTCTTTGATCCAGTCGTCGGCCGACATCTTGCGAAGTGTTGCGATCCGCTGCTTAACCACATTGGCATAGACGAGTGGACTCTCGCGCGCGATCTTTTCCTCAGTGTCGAGTGAAAAGGATATCAGTTGCTGAGCTGTCAGATGAACCATGTCCTTGGATTCAAAGCTGGGCTTCTCGCTCGTCATGCCATTGAGCCGCTCCATCTCGGAGTGCAGGTGTTTCAGGTATAGTTGACGTTTTGAGTGTCCAGCAGGATCATTGGCAATAAGTCGAGGATTCAGAGCCTCAATTTTATCGCGCTGTTCATGGGCACGTGTCGGTTCGACATGGCCTGGAGCAGCCTTCTTTGCTGTTGGCGCAGACGTGACCTTGCCATTCGTAGGTGGCGGAGTGACCGACCGCAACAGGCTTGGCGGCGGTGACGCGTGGCCGGCGCCTGAGGTTTGTGTCTCACTTGCCTTGTCTTGGCCAGAGACAGATGATGGTTTTCTATCTGCAGCAAGTTGACCGCGGATGAGATCGGCCCTGCTTGGAGGTTTCTCCGCGAGACTCGAATAAGTGACTTTCCGACGCTTAGCCGCAGGCTCTGCGTGCTCGTCCGTAGTCTCGGCGGGTTGCTGTAGCGGCGCATCTGGACGTGCCGATTGTGTGGCTAAGTCATGAGCGTAGATGCAATTTGTGAGATGGCATTTTGCACCTTCAGGACATGCGATGCCCTTGAAGAGGTTGGTGGTGGTGAAAACCATGGAGGCGGCTGGATATGGATAGGGTCAGAAACATGTCGTCGTACGTGGAGGGTGCGTGGTGTGTTGAAGTGCTGCGTGGAAATGGAAGGCGTATTATGTCCATGTGCCTGCCAAATGTTCGATCCCGTTGAAGCTGGCCTGGACTAGCCGAAATGACAGGAGACTCGCTGCGCGAATAGAGTGAGCGGAAGGACGTATGCACTAGCAACCCTAAGTGAATCGTAGTGAATGTTTGCATGTGAAGAGTATCCGGCTTGGAATCACCAAACAACAAAGAAACCCCTGGGCTTACCGTTCCAGTAGTACTCGTCACTGCCTAGCGCGCGGCGAGCGGAAGCGGCGGCGACAGTGCCTGAACAGATGCGATCGCCAGCGATGTAGAATGAATAGCGTGCACAGTGCTGCAGCGATGATGGGACAGACGGACACTCTGGTGTGAGAAACCTCCAGTCACGCGCTTGATGAGACGAAGTGAGGTTGGTTGTTGGCCCCTGCGAAGCCTAATGGGTCTTGTTCTAAACTCGGTTCTCGTTAGCGTCACCCTCCTCCGTCCGCCATGACAATCATGACATGCATGGGTCCGCGCCAGGCAGGACTATGTTGTGCGCATGCCTTGTCTACATCCTCCTCCAACCGTCCGACGTCTAATAAACATTCTGGCAGCCGTCGCGGACACGTGGGAATGCAATAAGTCGAATTGATCCGGGCTTTTCTGGTGCTTTGTAGTCGTTTTCGTTTCGTTGTCCAACATGGCAGATCATCTTGCGGTGCTCATTCACGGGTAGGTTCATCGAGCACATACATCTTCCCCAGCAGGCGTCTAAGCGGAGACTGACCAGATGATAGACTATGGGGACACCCGCAGCACCTGAACTATGTCCGCGACACTCTTCGGCAAGAGCATCCCGCCGATCGTCTACATATACTCGTGGCCACCAGTCTCTCGGACAACAAGACCTACGATGGCATCGAAGTCGGAGGGGAGCGCGTCGCCAATGAGGTTGAAGAAAAGATACGGGAACTGGAAGAAAGCGGACACAACATCGCGAAGATCAGCATTACGGGATACAGCCTGGGAGGCGTGATAGCCCGATATGTCGTCGGACTACTGTACAGCAGCGGTCTCTTCGATCGCGTACAGCCCGTGAACTTCACCACATTCGCTACGCCTCATCTGGGGGCGCGCACGCCGAAGCTTGGCTATCGAGAGCATATCTGGAACGTTCTTGGCGCAAAGACGTTGAGCACATCCGGGCAGCAGATGTTCGTTGTCGATAATTTCAGGGACACTGGAAGGCCACTCCTATCCATCATGGCCGATCCTGGCAGTGTCTTCATCAAGGGCTTGAGCCGATTTAAGAACAAATGGATTTACGCGAACACGGTGAACGATAGGACAGTACCCTTCTACACGGCAATGATATCGAGGACGGATCCTTTCGTCGAACTGGATAAAATCGATGTTCACTACCTAGAGGGGCAGCCACCTCCTGGAGAAGTCATCCTGGATCCCGAAAACTTTGTAACATTGCGCAAGCCGCCGTCGCAGGACCTGTCAATCTTTGAGCGCATCAAAGAACTTCCTCAAAGGCAACTGAAGGCTCTGCCATTCTACATGTTCCTATTCACCTTTCTCCCCATAGCCTTTCCACTCTTCATGATAAACGCGGGCTATCAGACCTACAAGTCAGCGCAACGAATAAGACACCACGAATCGGGCAAGGCCTTCAAGCTGGACAAATATCGAGTCAGGCTCTTGGACGAGGCAGAAGCGGCTCAGGATCGTATGTATGAACGTCTCAACAACCAACAACGCGAGGAGTATCTCCCTACCCCACCGCCAGAATCCGAGTCCGATTCGACATCAGATATCGTTCGGAGGAGACCCAGCGAAAGACCGGAGCTTAGTCTCAGCCGGAGAGAGTCTGCGAGAGAGAAAACGCATGAATTCAAGATTCTTGCGTTGACTGAAGAGCAATTCGATATGATTGATAATCTTGAGAAGGTCGGCCTTACGAAATACCCTGTCCATATACATAAAGTACGGCATACTCACGCAGCTGTCGTCGTTAGAATGCAGAAAGACAGTTTCGTTGAGGGGACGGTGGTTGTGAGACACTGGGCACAGAAATTTGAAGTATGATAGAATAGAATCATGGCGTCCCAGTCGTCACTCCTGAGGATCAATTATCATGAGCATATCAAGGTCCTTGCCCATATAGAGCGCCCGGCCTACGATGACTTACACTCAAGGTACGTATCTTCCGAAGCCCTTTAATTCCCTTGCGAGTAGGCTTCTCTCTCCTGTCCCACAGAGCCGTAGCACTCACGAGAATCCGCTAAGACACTTCGGTAAGGACGTTGAACATTTGAATCTGACGGCATCCAGTCAGGATCTGCTGATGGAACGACAAGAAATGCGTCATGGCCTTTCAGCATGGAAGAAACACAGGCCTGATCATGCTATTCGCTGCCGCACCTGTGGAGGGAGATAGCGTTAGGCGCTTCAATCAAAAGGCAATCTACGCAGCTCACTGCTAGCGCCATGCTTCTGCGCTTCTTGTCTCGCACCGACAGCGCTGGGCACCTTGATCCCGCAGCAGTCACCCCAGCTGTTGGCATTGTGCACATGCTTCATGCCGTCCACAGTGACCTCATAATCCCCAACTTCACCTTCGCCAACCTTCGCCTCGGCGTCTTTGCTCATTTCCGCTGCAGCTGGAAGGAGCGAGCCGAAGAGAAAATGCTGCGCAACAGGAAGTTTTCCAAGCACTTCCACCAAAAACATCTTGCGCATGCCGCCTTCAACTTTCGCCCAGTTCTTGGCCGAGGAGATATCGTCCAGCATGGGAGAGTGCCATCGCAGACCTTGGACGGTCTTTGTAGAATTGACAAACTGGATTTGGTCCAGATATAGATAATCCTTGTTACACTCTTCCACAATCAGCTCATTGTGTATGCTTAGAGGCCGAATGTGCTTGTGATGGACCAGTTGGCTCGCGCCGAAAAGGAAGGGAAGGAATTGGTAATCGTCGAGGCCCCAGACGCCATGAGATCCCGCTGGTTCGAGGTAGTATGTCGTCTGCACATCTCGCATGACGCGCAGGTATTTTGGGAAGACGACCAGGACAAGGGCTGGGAAAGTGGTGTCACACAGTATTGAAAGTTGACGCAGGCACAGTAGCCAGAGCACGAAGTTGAGCTCATGGCCGCTGCCGTAGTCTATCCGAGTGCCATTGCCAAAGGCATTGGCAAGGTATGCTGAGACTTCCTTCTGCGCCCCTTCATCCTTAATTCCTAGCCTTTCATGCCAAGAAGGGATGGCCGTGTCTACTGCGGATAGGAAGTCTCGGAATGCGGGATTGCCAAACCTCGAGCCGGTGTCGAGAGGTGGACACTGCTTCAGCTTGGTCTCGGCTTCGTCCAGAATTGCTAATAACGCTGTGACAGCGGGATCTCGAGCAGCGTCGGAAGCTTCGACATCTCTAATTATGCGATCTCGAACCGAGTCTGAGAGGTGGAAGACGAAGCTGACGATCAGGTTATGCGTATCAGAGGTGAGGAAGAGCTCGTGGTCGCGCTGCGAGAGTATTCGTCGGCTTGGTGGGAGGTAAGTGTGGCCTTGAAGGTTGGGCACAGGCGGGAGCTCAGGTGTAGGCGGTGGTGGATTCGCTGATGCTTCTTGTTGCTGTGGGCGGCGCCGTGGTGTCAGTTTTGGCAGCTTCTGCGACAGGTCGGGCGGATCGGATAGCGATATCGCAGCCGGCATCGTGGTGTTTCGGTAGAAGCAGGCGTTTCAGAGCAGAAATAAGTGTGAATATGGCCGATGTCAAAGGAAGAGTCGAACGAACACGAAGTGATGGCGCGCATGAACATGCGGGATGAAGCCGCCCCTCCGCTTAGTCAGATAAACACATTCGTGAAGGGAGGGGATAGGACAGGCCATGGTGAAGGTAGAGGACGGCACGGCTATATGGGACAACATGCATTTTGCATCGCCTGCTTCTACACTACGGTGTCCCAAGTCAAGTGTGTGGTCCTGTCTCGGGAAATGCGAACCTGACCAGCAATCTATTGGGCTCACGCTGGCCAACTCCCTCTCCTATGCCCGGCCGACCTTGAAGGACAAAATCTGCGCTTCTGTCAGTTACGAGCATCGATATGATTTATGCGTGGCAGGCTTACATCGTTCTTGCCAGGGGAGACGATGTCCTCCTCGCTGACTCTCACCCCTCCGACTGTCTCAACGTAGGCAAGAGGAGCATCGCCCATCACCTTCCGATAGACATCGCCCACTGTGCTCTCTTTCTTGACCAAGACACAGTCGCGAAATACGGCTGCCTTATCGCCTCCTGCTGTGCCGGCCTCTCCGCTACCGAACGTACCAATGTTTCGTACCGGAAACACTGGGGTAAGGCCTAAGAGCTCAGATGCGCGCGTGAGCACTTGGTTGACTCCTGTGCTTCCAAAACGATAGAGAACCATGTCCTTCATGTTCTCTATTCGCGTCTTAAGCTTCTCGTCCATTTCCTTCAATCCACCTCCATCAGGTTCGCCTTGATCTATAAGGTCTTCTCTTGTGTCCACAAACTCGGATCCTGGGAGGTAGTGGATGAAGCCTTGTTTGACGAGCCGGCGCAGGAAAACTTCGGAGATGGCGCTACACAATACCAGACGCTCCGGTTTTTCCGTTTTCGCAATTTTGGATACATTCTTGTCGGCATCTGCATGGTCGATCTTATTCAGAGCAAGCACCTCAAACGCAATACGTCAGTGGTGCCTGAGATAATCTGAAGGTTTCGGCTCTTACCGTTGGAAACTTTTCATCCACAAAGGCCTCCACGACAGACTGCACCGTTTCATCGTCCCAATCCTGGAGCGGTGTTTTCAGTTGCATCTTATCGAGCGTACGCGCGACCACAGCCGCAGTGCTCCCATAGCCAGAGAACTGGCCTTGCAGAGTCTCGACAGCCGTAGCCTTTATGGCCACATGTCTTCGTTTGATGCCTCCCCATTTCTGCTTTAGATTTCCCAACACCCAGTTGACAATCTCCGAACGTAGCCATTCGATGTCTTGCGAAGGATCGTACCCTCTTGTGGCTTTCCCCTCTGCATCTGTGGTCCCGCTGACATCAACAACGTGAATGAGAGCATCTGCGTGGCGTAAGTCGTCCAGAAACTTATTCCCAAGGCCTTTCCCTTCGTGGGCCCCGGGAATAAGGCCGGCGACATCTAAAAGCTCGACTGGCACGCTCCGGACTCCTCGCTCACAGGCGCCGTAGTTCGGCTTACATCTTGCTGACAAGGGTGGGTCCTCGGATGGATTGGTAGGCTTGTTACCGGCAATAGAGGTTCGAGAGCAGGCGCATGATATATGAAGATACCCTATCGCACGGTTTGGATCGATGGTTGTGAAAGGGAAATTGCCTTAAAGGAAGGGTCAGTAAAGGCTGAGACTGGCTCCAACCGACTTTGCACAGACCTACTTTAGCTGTTGTGTCTGTGAGTGAATTGAGCGTCGTAGATTTCCCTGAACTCGGTTTTCCCACCTATGGATCTCAGCAAGAATTTCGTGAGCGGGAAGAGGCTCGAAGAGACGCACCAGGCCGATGAGCTGCACCGTGGTCAGCCATGTTACGTCCACGCTGGTTCATATGTGGCGTATAATCACTGAACGGTACGTACGGGATCACGAGGCATCGTACGGGCGCTGAAGCAGCGCAGCAAAGAGCAGTGATACTTTTCTCGGAGCGACGATTAGATTAAAGTGACGTTGGCAGCCAGGTGAGACCTGTCCAGGCAGCTTGTACTGTCGTATCACGAGCGAGGGTGTGTCTGCGTGATGTTCTGGCCGTAGAACTGATTTGAGGGCAGAATGACGAAGCCAGCTCGATCAGCACGGTGTCGAAAGTTGCCGAATGATGCGCAATTCAAAAGACATGCACTGGCGGCTCAAGACTCTTGTAGATGTGTCTGTCTTGTGATGCGAGAAGTCCAAATTCAGATGCGGGAGCAGGCGGGAAGCGGGCGGCAGCGGGTACAGCCTTAACATTGGAGTCTCACTTGCCGTGAAGTTTGAAGTTACCTAAGGTACAGCTTCTTTTAGACGGTCAAATGTCGTGAGATGACCAGCCTAGCATCTGTGAGTATGAGCTGCAAACATGTCATGCAAGGTGTTGGACAGCTTATTCGGTGATGTTCACGCTCTGTAGCTACCGTGAGTTCTCGCCGTGCTGCTGCAGCCGAGCCGCGCAGAGAGGTGGTTCTCCTGATAGGGTCGAGATGCCAGACGCCAGATACCAAATGCAGTGCTGCCCCATTCTCTGACTCGCGTCATGTGCCTCCTGGGCGTTGGTCGTTCAGGAGTGCATCGATCAACGCAATGGGCCTAGACGCGACGCATGCCTGCGCTACACTGCTTGCATGATGAGATTACTCGGCGGTATCTGCCGCATTGAGCCATGCAGATAGCAGAGCGTACATGTATGTGGGCCGGAGGCAGCATTCTGATGGTGTGCAGGCGGGGAGCGGTGCAGAGTAGTTGGTGGGACAAGCAATGCAACGGGGACCGCAGTAGCAGTAGACTGTGCAGAGAGTAGTCGTCGTTGTTGTCCTTTGGCTGTCGAGGTCGACATGTGCGCAGGGATCCGCCTGCCGCTTGTCAGAGGTTCGGCTCTCTGAGCCGTGAAGTGCATGCACGGTAGCAGGGTAGTTGGTGTCGCGAGCAGCAACCGCGCCGCTAAGTTACCGACTGCTGCAATACCACTAACTGCTGGACCTCACCTTTTCGAATGGGAGTGAGCACGGCCGTCTACCGTGCCTACCACGTTTTTCGACATTGTGCGCGCCAGCATTGTGTCTGCGTGTGGCTTCACCGCGAGAACTCCTCGTCCGCCTGTACAGATTGACAGAGACGGCGCGACCCTGGAGAGCGTCCCACCTCCTAAGCACACGCAGGGCAGAGATCAACAACACCGCCCGAACTGACCCTACCGATCGCCGCCCCCGTCGAGCACCTCGAAGCCTCCCGACTCTGCACCGCAACGCCCACCGCCGCTTCTTGTGCGTGCGACTGCACATTGCGCTGTTTCCGCCGCTGCTGCCGAGCCTCCTCCAACTACGCCGGCAAAGAGCACGAGCAACGCGTGAAATGCGTTGACTGGCCACGATGCAGCTCTGCCTCTCCGAATTCCAGCGGTAGCGAATCGAGTGACGGCACTGCCATCTGCAGCAACGACCACGCGAAAGGGAGCGGGCGACAGCAAGAAGGAGGACTGCTTGTAGCTCTGTACAGGAACGTGTCTTTGATCCGTCCACCACTCGAGACCTTCCCTTTCAGCACATTGGGTCTGCTAGCGACCTTTCCTCGACCGCAGTTACAATATGGACGTTGCGTCCCGCTTCCAGCCGCGGATGCGCGCGGGCTCGTACCTGGATCGCGAGCGAAACAGCAATGTACCTGACGATTCGGGCAATGAATGTGAGACCACACTGCCAACACCGGCACGCCGCTCACAGCAGACGACTGACAGGCGAGCAGCCGAATCTTTGGTGCGCCGCAAGTTTCAGCGCACTGCCGCCGAATCCAGCACGACCGACAACACCACCTTCCGCAAACCGTCGCTTCCGGCTTCTGCCTCGAGACCAACAGTCGAGCACAGGCCCGGTTTCGCCCAGCACCATCGGAGACGAAGCACGCTGCGAGAGAATGTGCGAGTACCCAGCGGCCCCAGGGAGTTTCCCAGCCCTGGCAAAAGGTAGGCATCCTCGCCCACTGTCATCACAAGAAAGCAGCATTGGTCCCGTATCGATGTTCACGACAATCTTCAAAAAGCGGACCGCTGATGCTAACGCTACGAACAGGGTGCCCAGCGGAGGCGGCAGCAGCCCATTCGCGACTGCCGTGTCAGAGTCAACCAACACCACACGGTCTTTCCTGCCGCAGAGCACTTCAGAGCCGTTCTTCACCAAAGGCCCGGACGCGAACCGTTTCAGCTTCAGCAGGCCCTCTCCTGCCGCCGCCGCCGCCGCCGATTTCGCCCTTCCTCTCATGCCTTCCGAGCGCAATCTCGGTGGTAGCGATCTCGACTTCATCCCGACCGTAAACTTTGACGACCTGCAGAACTCCATTGCTAATTATGACGGCAATGGGCCGCTTCTGAGCGACTTTGCCAGTGCTGGAAGTCGGAGTGGGATGCTCAGGGACGGCAGCAACAGTGACACTCAGACCCAAGCTGCTGGGCCAGAAAGTAGCCGGGCAGTAGCGCAAAAGCCGGATACAAGAGATGATGCCGGCTTGAGCAGGAGCCAGAGCCTGCGGCGGAGGCTCAGCGCCGTCACAGGCACGAGGCAGGCTTCCAATTCATCGACCAACCGAGAATCGACAGCAGCCACGCAGTCAGGCGGACTATCTTTGCGGACTAGGAGGCAGAGTACAGCCCCGCAAGGCCCTCCCCCCTCTGGTCCTGCGCCTCCTCCAGTTGGGGCCGGCTCTCGAGCTCCGAGAAAGTCGCTGGGCCCAGGTGTCATTTCATCGATGATGGAGGGCCGCAAAGCCAGCCAGCCGTTGCCCAGCTCCGCGACAGACTCAAATCTGAAGTCGAACCTAGTGCGAACCAGCAGTCTCAACAAGGCGCGGCGGACCACGATGCAGCCATCCACATCCGGTGGAGCAGAACTCCCTCGCGCGTTGACTGCCACCACTCAATCTAGGGCCAATAAGGTCAAGAGCTTACAGCCGCCTCCGCGACAACAAGATATCGGAACTCCTCCCGTCAGGCCGACCTCGAAAGGTAACCCAAACAGGGCACAAACCCCCTCCTCATCTGGGAACAAACGTCAATCTGTCGTCTCTGGCAGGGCTTCTGGCCTGGGTGCACGTACAATCAGTCCGACTGATGCTCGACGTCTCAAGAGACTTTCAATGATGCAGGCGCCACCTTTACCAAGCAACCTCGCCAAAGACCTGCCACCAGCTCCGGACGATGCTACTCAAGCAAAGCTGGAATTGCCACGTTTTGCTCAGCCTAGCCCAAGCCTCATTCCCAGAAAGGCGAGCATTCCTACGCCCACTTCAGCGCGAGCCTCCCCAGAGGGTCGATTCGGTCAGGGCGGAGGCGTCAGCCTTAGTGCAAAATCCAGCTATGCCTCGCTCAATAACTCATCTGGTTCTGCATCACGGTTGCCCACCCCTAAGGCAAGGAGCGTTCATTCTAGTACTGCACAATATGGAGACGACGAGGAGACCGTACCGCCTGTCCCTGCGATACCAAAAGCTTTTGAGAGTCCTAGGGAAACGGAACAGCAGCACTATTTCTCGGGTCCCTTGAAATCATACCAATCCGGAAATCTCAGCAAGGGCGAATTGACAAGTTCAGAGCTGGACGGGGAGAGTTCCTTCTCCAGCAAGCTACAAAAGTCCGGCCTTGATCTGTCTTCACGGAGAAAGCCCTCCGCTGATCTTTCTCCATGGACACATCAGCGCATGAACACAATTGAGAATATCGAGCGAAGCGTCAACCTTTCTTCTGGTCCAAAGTCGCCCAGGCCGCCAATTGATACCAATGGACGAAAGAATAGCAACTTGCAACCTCTGCGCCTGCCGCCACTCAACCTCATGCCAATAGGAGCGGCAACGAGTAAATCGCACGCATACCCTCGACAGAGCCAGGAGGATGAGATGCGCGAGGATTTTGTGATGGCCCAGACGCCTGAGCCCAAACGCGTCACCAAGACGCCCTCTACTCCCATGACTGCCAGCAAAGCAACCTTCTTTCGCCGTCAAGACGAAGAGGCAATGAAACAGAAGGCGATGCGAAGTTCCTCGTCGCACTTTGCTTTGCGAGATCTGATGCAATTGGACGATCCAAGTGTGGCGCAATACTTTGACGACACCGACACAGAGGTGAATGGGAACGGAGTACCGATTCCCAACTACAAGCAACGCAACGCAATCACGCCGTTTTCGTCAGGTTCCCTGCCCAAGGTGTCTGGCGAGTTCATGAGGGCCCAGCGCGGTAGGCCAAGCGGCGAATACACTGGAGAGTTGACGTTGGGGAGGTTCCAGAGCCAGCAAATCCCCGAAACAATGCCTCAAAAGCCTCTGGGTCCAAGACCAAGCCGGAGCGGCACAGATGCCTCCTACAAGACAGCTGAGACACCAACGTCTTTCGAGAGTCCCGTGGCCGATACGGCATCTGCTGAAGCCAAGAAGGAGAACGGCGGAGGCTTACGTCGGAAGCTGTCCTTGGGCTGGCGACGAAGCAGTAGCAAGGCAACACACATACTAGATAACAAGTCCAGCCCTTTGCAAGATGGCTCAACATCTGAAAAGGAAAAGACGGCAAGCAAGTTGCACAAGCGGCAGAGCGATATGCCACCTCCGAAGCTTCCCGCAAGCGCCACATGGACGGGAGACATCCCAAGTATCCCCATCGCCACCACAAGACCAAGCTTTGAATCCACCCATAGGAAAACATTTTCCACGACGAACAACTCTGCGACCATGGCTCAGGGTAGCGCGGAGACAGAGCAGGCGCACCCTCCGATACCGAAGACCAAGAGCCTTCACAGCGAGCAGCCGCAGCCTGTCAGTGCGGGTACTCGTGCTACCAGCTGGGGCAACATCAATTCCAACAATCGGTCGAATGGAACTAGAGGTCCAAGCATCGTCACGAAGCCTCGTCAAACCCCTGCTGCACCCGCATTTTCTGCGATAGTCAAAGACAAGGATGACACTTCAGCGGACGAAGAGATGCGTCGCCTCTCACAAAAACGCCGCGACGTTGACACGGCGGCGAGAGAGAGCGAAGAGTTATTGAAGCGTGCCGTTGCTCGATCGCCTATGAGCCCTGATCGCGTGTTACACGACCGTAACTGTGCACTCAACATTTTCGAGCGTGGTGAGATCATGGACTACGAAAAGGATGGCATCTACTTCACAGGAACCAAAAATGCTCGCAAGATTGTCGGCAGTCTTACATCTTCGCCTCAGCCCACGGCTGGCGACAAGGAGACAAAATCTGGCAACTACGGTTACGATGATGAGCGTGGCGACTACAACATTGTACTTGGTGATCACCTCGCGTATCGATATGAGGTTGTGGATGTTCTGGGCAAGGGCAGCTTCGGCCAGGTCGTTCGTTGTGTTGATCACAAAGACGGAGGGCTAGTGGCCGTCAAAATCATCAGAAACAAAAAACGCTTCCACCAGCAGGCCCTTGTTGAGGTTGGCATCCTCGGTCGGCTTAGGGAATGGGTAAGTCGACGACTCTGTGCATCATTGCATCACGAACTGACACTCAACGCAGGATCCCGATGGCTCTCACGCCACTCTCTCCATCACCTCCTCGTTCTATTTCCGCTCGCATCTTTGCATCGTCACCCCATGCCTCAGTATCAACCTTTACGAACTTATTCGAGCGCATAATTTTGCCGGATTTTCACTCTCGCTCATCCGCCGATTCGCGCGGCAGATGCTGGCTTGTTTGGTATTGCTCCAGAACAAACGCATCATTCATTGCGACCTCAAACCAGAGAACATCCTGTTATGCGAAGCACGAAAAGCCGATATCCGCGTGATCGACTTTGGCAGTAGCTGCAAGGAAGAGGAAAAGGTGTATACGTACATTCAATCCCGCTTCTATCGCAGCCCAGAAGTTATCTTGGGCAGCACTTATGGCCTTGGAATCGATATGTGGTCGCTGGGTTGCATTCTAGCGGAGCTGTTGACTGGCTACCCACTTTTTCCGGGAGAAAACGAACAGGAGCAGCTGGCGTGTATCATGGAAATATTTGGACCGCCCGACCGACATCTGGTGGAGAGGTGCACGAGGAAAAAGCTTTTCTTCGACTCCGTTGGCAAGCCACGAGTGACAGTCAGCAGCAAGGGCAGGCGGCGCCGGCCCAGCTCGAAAACATTGGCCCAGGCTCTCAAGACCGAAGATGAAGCCTTCCTTGACTTCGTTTCGCGCTGTCTCCGATGGGACCCGGATCGCAGGATGAAGCCTCACGAAGCTGTTCAGCATCCATTTGTCACCAATCAACCTTTAAATCAACGTCCAGGCATTCCCGATGAAGCTCGACGCGCGGCCAGAGTCAAACCCACTGCTGTCCCCAACGCCAATGGAAGCATATCGAGCCCGGTGAAGCGAGTGCACACCACGGCCGGCATCTCCAGTGGCTCAAGCAACGCTTTCGCACAGCAACAGGCGCAGCAAACTCCTGCGAAGGACAGAACGAGGCCATTGCCGGAAACTCCACAGACTGCCTTGCGCAATGGCGTCCCTCTGGCCTCCACAAGTACATCGCAGACTCATGGCTCTCCTTCTAAACAGAATGGGGTCAATCGCAGGCAAAGCACGATGAACAGCATGGTCATGGCAGCGGGCAGCAAACGTGCAAGCAATGGCGCCCCTCTCATTGCATCATCTACAAGCGGTACAATGTCACAGCGAGTGGGTAGTCAGAACGCTTCGAACAGCGGCAATCTAGCGCAGATGGCCGCTAGGGAGGCCAATGCTGCCAGGTGGAGAACATAGTCAGCCGTTGGAATGATGTAGCGCGGGAACGCTGTTGTAAAATATCTTTGAACAACTCTGAGTGAGTTTACCAAATGCCATGAAGTTGGACTTGAGGAAGATTCTCAAGTGACTTGGTCATGTAGATGTCGCAATACGGCGCTATGAAATGGTCTTTCCATTCGAGCCCGCGGTAGACGATAATGTCAAATGTTTGAACTGTTTGATCCAGTGACTGGCTTCGAGCCCTCGGGACGTAGCAGCATATATTTTGGCCCTCAGAGCAACATTTGCACATAATCAGACAGAACCAAGCGATGCAGGCTTGTCACTCGTGACGTTACACTCTTTGCTCGCCTATCACCTAAGTAGACGCGTCTGAACACGTGTTTCATCTCGGAGGTACAAAGATACCGCCAGCAAAGCTTGACTGCGCGGCAGTTTGCCGGGCCGCTTTCACTTTGTTCAAAGATTTTGGCGCAGCTAAGAGCAGAGCTACGAGCTGGGTCAACGTAGCAAGAAAGACAGATGGCCTTGTGCTGGGAGGTTTGTTTCCGTCGCGTGGGAGAAAAGCCGCTCTGTCCATCTGTCCGAATGTAATTATTGACGATATCCGGCGTTATTGGAGAATTGCATGTGAAAAGTGCACTGTGCGTTTGTGGGGCTTGCTAGACTACTGCAGGATCCGGGATCTCCAGCTGGAGTAACCCGCATCTTCACGTGGGAAAGTATTGGAAAGCTGCAGACAATAACTTCTTAGGTGCTTTTTACCTCGGGGCTCATCAGATTGGGAAGATGCCAGGGTGAAAGTAGCTTGAAATTTTCGAGCTCAAGGCTGAGAGAGAGAAGCGAGACAGGAATTTCTCGCGATCTATTGTATAGGACTTCACGGAAATAGCCCCGAGCTGACGGTGCTCGCGGGCTTCACAGCAGCTCCAGGGACATCACGGGGCCACTAGCGCATGTGCGTGGTGTACTACTACTGCTTCAGTCCCCGCGCAAGCGAAGACTGGGGTGTATCCTAGACGAGCGTGAGGGGAATATGGGTATTTACGGAGAGTCTGCAGGTCCGAAGATGTCTCGAGTCGCACCAATCTCGGCAAGTTGCTACTGCTGTGTCTGTCCAACGTGAAGGTTGAGGTATTGGAGGATACAGATTTAAGGCGTAGGGTGATCTGCCTTTGCTACTAATATTTGATGCCGATGGTCAGTGTCAAGAAGATTTGATGAAAGACATGCAAAGAAGCGACCATCAATCTGATTTGTGAGTCCGGCCATGACTATCTCCCTTCATCTATTGGTCTCTATCAATGCTGTGAGTTTTCTCGTTAGGCCGTCTCTCGTCACTTGCTCTAACCTCTATCGCCTTCATATTGAAATATGACGGACGCTGTTCAGTGGTATCAAATTATCCTTCGTTGAAATGCCCAAACACCGTAAATGCAGACGCCGCCTCCCCAGAAGATCATTGCGCCAGTCTATAGCCAAAAGCACGGGAGCCCACACTCTACTCAGGGGCGTTGTCCATCGGATCTTTATTGCCATTTGTCGGCTCAGGCGTAAAAACGGGGTGGTCCGTAATGGCGGACCCGTTGAGCTTGCCACCTTCAATGTTAAGCTGTTCCTTCAGTAGCACTTTCTGTTGTCTCTTGTTCTCCCGCTCAATGCCATGCATGACCGCATCCAAAACAGTCTCCACGCTGGCCTTGGGCGTAAAGCGTGGCTTCGTTCCAGGCTGGTACACACCAGTGTTAACAAGGATTGAGTACCAAAGGTTCTCCGACTGCTTGTTGAACTCGTTGGTGCCACGAATATCCGACTCTGGAGTGTCGCCAACGAAGTAGACCGTCTCCGGTGGTGCGTCGATGCCGTGCGTATCTCGTCGCCACTGCTGCAGGAGGCGAGTGGCGAATTGGAAAGTCCCGACTTGCGGTTTGCCAAATGCAGTCGTGTTGAGTGCCTTGCCAGTCACAGCCTTGAACATGGCCTCCAACGACAGGCGAAGAGCACCCATTCCCAGGCGAGTCAGGTCGTGGGAAGCGGACCAAATGACATCGTTGTGTGAGAAGAAGACTGGGGGTCCTTCGTCAAAAGTTTCGGAGCGTGTGCCGAGATAGCCTCCCTTCGACATGAGCAGGTCGAGAATGATCTGCTGGTCGCCGGCCCAGTCTCTGCTGTCAGCAAAGACGAAAATAGCCTCGATCTTGACCTCTGCAAAGTTTCGGCTGCGAGAGTTCTTGTATTCTTCCTCGGTGAGCTTACGGAAGGGAGTGGTGTCCGGATTGTCCTTGATAATATCCCCAGGTGTCACTACATCCTTGAATCCGTAGCCCTCGGCGACGTGTCTGCACTTTTCACCTTCACCGCCTACGACGAGTACGGTGTTGTACTTGGCAGCCATCTCCCGCATGGGAGTGTGGCCGCAGATGAACTGGCCCGGCGAGACCTCGATTTCAAGCTGCTTGCTGAGCTGAATGCAGCGCTCCTGCTCCGTTTTGCCGCCACCATTTGTGACAAAGATGTAGGGAATCTTAATGCCATATTCGTTCTTGCCGTTCAAGACCTGCATGGCTTCAACGGCCTCTGGAATAGGCCTGCCACCTCGAATGAGGACTCCGTCGATATCGAAGGCGAAGGCGAATTTGTCGGTCACCATGCTCTCTGGGGGAGTCGATGGTGATGACAGAGGAGACGCCGCGTCTTCGAGCTCGTGCCTCGCCAGCTCCATCGCAGCTGCCACCTCGTGCGCATCGCTGGGGGCCATGAGATGCTTCGGCGGAACGACGACGGTTGGCGAGCGCAAATTGAGGGAGTTGAGAGTGACATCGGAAGAGCTGACTCGGCGGAACTGTTTGGTTGGCCTTTGCGGCAAGGTCGCCGTTGTTTCGCCCGACATTGTGATGGCGTTGTTTGCTGAGCACCGTGGCAAGTTGCGTAGGCGGCCGTTCGATCAATTGATATTGCTATAGCAGAAGAAAGAGGGAGAGAGTCAAGGGAGAAGGCCAAAGGAAGGCGAGTGGAGGGAAGGAGGGTAAGAGGTTAAGTATAGAGTGGACTGGAGACTTGTGGGATAGTGCGTGGAGAAAATCGGGCAGTCCTGTAGTCTGTCTCTGCTAGGCAAGGTGGCCTGGCTGGTCGCAGAGTCTATGTAGTTATGAGGACAGGTGCCGTACCGTACTGATATAATGTACTGTACGCCACGGACACGGGCCTTGCCACCGACGTCCAGCGAGACGCCGAGTCAACCACAGGTGCAGCGCATCGGCCATCGCTTCCTGCTCTGCAATGGACAAGATCCAGGTAGATTACAAGTGATGTGGGCCCGCTACTGAAATGTTCAAACTCCCGTCGTTGCTGGTTATCTGCGCACAGCATTCCTTCAGCTTGCCGCATGCGAGCCAGGTGAAAATGGAAACGAAGGGTGGAGGGGTCTTGACAGAGGACCGGCGCTGTGACGGCGGCTCTGAGCTCGGGCCAGTCGCAAACATGCGGCATATAATAGGCTCGAGCAAGAGCGCGCGCACGGGCACCGGCACAAGCCTGGGCACGTCGGCGCAACCAGAGGATGACACTCGGGCATGCCTAAGGTTACTGCCCTCTACTACTGCTACTGATGCTGCCTGCACCCTCACATACATGTATCGTTGCGCGGAGGCTGGGCAGTGTCATCGGAGGTGGGAGTACGCAAGGTTGAACATTCATCGATGCGAGCGTGAAGCATGTGCGTGGGTTTGCCAATCGCATACTCCGGACTACATGTATTCTTCGGAGCTGGCTGTCGTGGCAGACTCTGGCAATCGCAGCGAGAGCTGTGTGGAGTCTGTTCATTCGCCCTCCCGCTCCGTTGACCTCCGAGCCATCCCTGTTTCGGACGAGCCTCCCGCCAGCCCGTTCATCATCTGTCGATTCGACATTGTTATTCTGTTCCCTCGCTGATCACACCCGCCCCAATAATATTGTTCAAAAGCCGCAACATTCGACAACCAGACGCAGGATGCCAACCACTAACCTACTCTCACACTTGACACTGCTTCACAATCTTCTTATTAGTCCCGCAAAAGAGGCAGTGTAGCACTGCACCGCAGCAAGTCCCGCGCCGTCGCCACTCACCATCTTCAGGAACCGCTGCTGTGAGCACGCCAAGTTTGTTGGTGCTCAGATGCATCTAGCTGTCTGCTGCACCGAGTTTCATGCCTCTCATCCATTGTCGGCGCATGCCCCGGCTAGCAGCCATCTCTTGTTCAGCATGTCTGCCGGTACGAGTGGACATCGCTTACAACAACCAGGTACTCATCAGAGCCGCGGCAGTCGCTCGAGGTTGTGCTGTCACGACGCCTCTGTCGTATCAGCGCCGCTCAATGCATCGTGTACGACTCAGCGCCTACTGGCCTGGGCGCTATCACATGCAAGTTTTGTTTTAGTCTTCAGCCGCTGGATCTCGCGGCGGAACGGCTCCTTCCCAACAGGAAATGAGCTTGCTGTTGGAGTCGTGGGCGCTCGTCATTGCACATGCTTGGGTTACTCACTGTACTGTACATACCACTAAACGCCTTTGCTGCGAGGCTTGCCCGCGGCGTCCACAGTACATGTAGTGTCGGGACGTAAGGTTAGCCGGGGTGCGTTCCAATTGAGAGGTCGTGCTGTCATCTGCATCGCCATGACCGACATCATCTGCAACGCCAATGCAAGTATGCGAGTAAGACCGGTGTACATAACAATGAGCTTGTACTCATGCCGGCCTGTACTTGCTACCATTTGAAGTCGTACGCAGAGAGTCGCAGTGGCGTCAAACTCTTAGGCATCGTGGACGAAGCAGAGCAGGACTGACGGAGTCTTCCACCCGCGGACAATAGATCTGCTGTGTGCTTGCTAGAATTGCTTTGCCATCTGTATGCAGGTTTGTTTCGTGTCTTCAGAAGTATTCCGCTGTGCGGTGACGATGAGGAATATGGTCGGTCACCTCTTTTCTTTCCAAGCTGTCGCCGGACCTCAGTCCGAGCTCCTCCCGACTTCACCTTCAACTTCCGACGGCTTCTGGCTTCATTTCTCCTTCCATCCAACCAACGTGACGTGACGCGTCAATGGCAGCAACGCTTCGGCGGCCGCCCCCATCACCAACAGAACGCCATCGCGGTCGCAATCACCCGTGCCTCTGCAATGGACTGGACGGGCGGCACGCGCCGGCGGTATGCCAACAAAACCAGCAGCGCGCTCCAGCAAAAGCAGAAAGCCCATTTTGCTCGAGCGCGTGCTGCACAGAAAGAACCTAGCCCGGCGACGCAGGCCGCCATTGCGTCAAGAGAGTACCAGCCTCCAATGATAACGGAGCGCGGCTATCTGCTTCAACATGCTCAAGCCGCTTCGTCGCGGCCTCCAACAGGAGCTTCAACGCAGAGAACAGGAGTCCAAAGTGAGGTCTCAATGACCGAGCTGTTAGAACGGTACAGTGGCCCAACGCCTACGCAGCCTCGTGGCAGGAGGGCCCATGAACCTTCCACCTCACGCAATATGTATGACCCCGACGACCATTCAAAGCAGATTCGCGCTACTTCATCAAGTGGCAGATCGCCTCGCTCACCTGATCGAGATGGACCTTCCCTTGCTCAGCGACAGCGGCTCCTTGCTCGCACTGACTGGCTTGGCTTGGCGCGAAACAAGCCTTTGCAGATGAAGTTCCCCATTACTCGCGTCGACAACAAGATTGGAAAACGGCGAAAGGTGGACAAGAGTGTGCTCCGTCAGAAGATCACAGAGCAGCAGCGTCCCGTGCCTTCAGCCTTCGCGGACCACCTTCATCCGAACGACACACCCGCACGCAGCGACTTGAGGGTCAAGGTAGGCACGGAAGCGTTCGCCAGCCAGACACAACCTTCTCACCCCGATATGGAGGAGAGTCTTCCGGAAACCTATGTCCAACTTCACCGGTCGACCGACCTTGCCTCCCTCTCGGAAGAACCCATGCTACTCGACATTCAAAATGACATGTTCCGTGATTGTCGAGAGCACTTCACGAGCTTGCAGCCGAGAACTAGCGGCAGCGACTGCGAAGCGAATTCGGAACATGATCAGAGAGACGCTTTCAGCTGCGACCGTCATCCCAGTCCGGACTCCTCATTGGACGGGCGCAACGACCGGAGAAAAGTAAGCGACGATGGCCAATATGCTCTTTTTGATCGTCCCATATCGAATGGTCCGGGTGACACGACGTCAATAGATCGGGCGCGTCAGTCTCTGAACCACGATCATGCTGCTGAGCGTCTTGTCGCGTCGCAGAAGGCTGCGTCTGACGATGAGCGACGATGGAGGCGGAATATGGACATTGAGCGAGAGTCATCGGCCGCGGCGTCCATGGTCGCATTGCGATCTTCCAGCATCCACGCCACACAATCGACCAGAAGCCCATGGCAGCCAACCGTGCTCATTAGTCCAGACGATGTACCCGCGTTACCTTGCGAAGGCGACGGAGAAGAGCTTGCTGGTCACAGGCTCGACATTGACACAACATCCGACTCAGATCCCGCGCAGGTCTCCACACTTCTGCGATCATCTCATGCAACACCAGGTCACAGTGTCAAGCAGCCTCCAGTCGAAGCCGATGCTCTTCGAAATGATGATGAGGACAATGTACTATGGAGAAACTTCGTCATTGGCTCCTCTCCTCGAGCGCAGAGCGTTCCGGAGAAACAGCCATGGAAGTCTCTTTCGGAGGATTTGACCTCACCAGCTCAGTTGCCGTTCAATGAAGATATGAGCTCCGAAGCACGCTCAGACAAAGCAACGGCAGCAAGTCTTATCACTTCTCGAACACGCCTGGCCGACATGGACACTTTGGAGTGGCAAAGTATCAATTCCTCACGCTCTCGCACGGACGAGTCTCTAGAAGTACAACATACAATGATTGGCAGTACCAAAAATGGTCTTCAAGGACATGATGCAATGCCACTGGGGCAGAATGCGAAGAATATACACACACCTGTGAAAGTGGCAAGATCGAGACGATTCAGGCGGGGGAATCACCGTGTCGAGCATGATTCAGGACCATCGTATCCTGTGCCAACGACTAGCAAGGCAGTACTTCACTGCAAATCCGTCTACGATATAGGCAGTGGCGACTGAGACAGTCAAAGTTGCGAGTATGCGCTTGATATGGAAGCAAAGCACAATCAAACATCTGTATGCCTTCTGAGTACCATGGGCCCTCTTCATGTTGGAACAGATTATTCCAGCATTAGCTTGCAAACCCATGCAGTCAGTGGATATGGGTTGAGCCAGCAAGCTAAACACTTTGAGCACTTGTAGCTTCATTGACAGTATCAGTCACGCAATCGATCTGGGCTAGCATCGGCGCCTTTCGATCGAGAATCTTGCTTGGACCACTGGGACATTTAGAGTGCCATTTAATGGCACTGCGATGACCGCGGAAAAGTGATTGGCAATATCCCTTTCGTAACCCATCTGGGCTCTTCTAAGTGTATGCGTCTTTGGTCCGCTCCTCTGCTAAATTCAGGCACCGACCCAATGCTTCCGGATCCCGTGCTACAAGCTTGACCTTGAAATCTCTGGGTATTGCCACGAGGGCAGACTTAAACTGGTTGTAATCCACATAGGATGTATTTGGCGGTTCCTCTTCGGACGCAACAAATTTGTAGCTGGTGATCAAGCGTACCAACGCCGTGTAAAGGAGCCTGGAAAGATCAGCGAATTGTTGCTGTGCCTTGCTACTCTACCAGATCGTACCTGCTCGCAATGTACTGTCCGGAACAGGCGCGAGAGCCAGCACCAAATGAGAGATGCTGAAGTCCAGTGCTTGCACGTTCCCGAGGGGGCGAAATACTTTCAAGCCATCGTTCTGGGTTGAAAGTACTAGCGTCTGGTCCGACTGTCGATAATCTCAGCTCTTAGCTCGAAAAAGTCTCACTTGCAGGTACACTTACAGGTCTCAATCTCATGGTTCCCGGCCTGCGCTAAGGAGCGAGGAGTATAAAGTCAGTGTAAGTGTATGGAGTCATCTGGTATTTACTTACCATTAATGAGCACCATGGTACCCTTTGGAATGATTGCGCCATCCTGCACCCAGAGAAGTAGATTAGAGATCATGTTCCGACGCCCGAGAGCTTCCTTTGCAAGGACTAACCCATTCAATATCGGAGACAGCTTTCCTTGGCAGGCTCATCGCGCTGACAGTGTAGTACCGACCAGCTTCTTTCACAATAGCCTGGAAAGGTTAGTGGTAGAGTTGTAGCTTTAGCTGAAGGCACTCACGTTGACATAAGGCACATCCTCGACCTCGAGAGACTTCGACCAGGCATCTTCGACGTTTGGGTACATCCGCTTGATGTCTTCGTAGGCCCTATCCTGAAATATCTGGCCTTCTGGCGTCGACAGAGATCCAATACAGCTGGTCAAGGTACCAGGAATCGTCTCGAAGCCGCCGGATACCAGGGACAAGCATATCGACGACACCTCCACACCTGAAAGCTTAGTCTCTTCGTCTTTCAAGATAGCGGCGGAAACACATGGCTTGTCGGTTCCTTGCTGGATCATCTCTCGGACGCGGTCTAAGAGCTCGTTGAGATACTTGTCTCTCCGTCCACGCAGAGACTTGCTACGTGCAGTCTTCTCGTTGTTAGGCAAGTATCTCAACATTCTGATCCATGTCAGCCCATGAAGTTTTTTGAAGTGGACCAAACACTTGAACTTACGGAATGTAATCTTGGTAGTTTTCGGACGCGCTTCTCAGCAGAGAAATGGCGCTGCCCACCTCTAGGATCTCTCGCAGCATGTCATCCCAAACACTGTCCATGCGAATGCCGTAACAGAGAGTGAGCGTAGTATTCAAGGCATATCGTTGTAGGTACGGACGAATGTTGAGATACGCCTCGCCTCCTTGGTAATCCCGAGCGAGATCTCTAACGATACTGAAGGTCTCTAGATCGAACATCGGGTGATAGGACTTCATGGCTGGGCGACCCAAAGTCCTGACCATATGTCAGACGTGAAGGCAAGAGAGTAGTGATCATTTTACTCACTGACCCGCCGCCTTTCGCTTGTTCTTGCAGCTCTCATCCCATGGCGAAGATCCTATCGTGAAGCCCTGAGTACTGGAGATGACGCCGTGAAAGGTGTACAGAGTAGGACGATCGATGACAGCCGACTGATGACCGACGAGCATGCGCTTACAGTCGTTGAAGCTATTCACCACCACAGCTCTGGTGTTGCCGAGGCGAATCTGAAAGACCGATTTCTTGTACTTCCGCCACCATTTCTATTCATGTCAGTACCCCATTGTGCCTTTCTGTTGACGTGGACAAACCTCGCAGACAGTGGCATGGTCTTCACCCAGCTCTAGGAGATGTCCAGTAATCGGCAAGGCTCCGGGTATCTCGAACATGCCGCGAATCTTTGGGATGTCGGTTTTGTAACACACCTTGTAGAAGCACCATTAGTGAAGGTCTAGCAAGTCTGGCTGGACGTATCTTACATTGTACAATGCCCACAACGCAATGCCTATGAACAAGCTAAGGACTGCATAATTCCTGGTGAGCTCCAAAGCTACACTTTGCAAATCAACAAAGGCCATCTTGACACCAGTGAGAGAGAAGATACTGGAAGCCAAGAAGGAACGTGTATGAACATGTAGAAGACCTGCCTATCGAGAAGGTGCGTAGCCGCTAGCATATGAGATAGCGCAGCTCGGCGAAGGTCAGTTGAAGCCGAAGGCATGTTTCCTTGTATGTGCGGAGAGGATACGTGTATGTACATCTTGCTTTGCCGCTGATGTAATACAGCAACGATGGTAAGCGATTGGATGTTGCAATCGTTCAAATGCAGCAATCGCTCTGCGTATAGCGACACAGCTGAGAAATCAGCCAGGAAATACTGATGGCTTCCACACGAGCACATCTCAAGTCCACTCTTTTTCTGCTTAAATGTGCTCAGATGTCTCGAGCTGAAATGTCAGCACTTTTCAAACCGATTGCAGCTTCAACAGGAGACCGGATGGAGGGACAAAAGACTGTCTGCTCTGGCATTGCTGGAAGAGCAGGAGCATCTCTCCTATGATAGACTACCAGATGGCCAGCAGTACTTGCGGAGCTGGATCCAATGAGGTTCTGCCCAGCGGCACGAATCCAGATGATCAACAGTGAACATATCCAGCGTGTGTTGCCTGTGCAAAGCAGTCCTGCAAAGAGAAAGACCGGATGTGCGTGGAGGTGGAGTGTTGGAGGTTCAAGACAGTCCCATCACCGTTGCGAGGCTGCCGTCGTGTGGCTGGTGCTGGAGTGAGGCTCTTGGCGCAACCTCAGGCGTGGGCACTGAGCGTCAAGGATGAGAAGGAGGGAGGCACACCGTGCGTGGAGGCAACTTGGAAGGCTCTCTCATGTATGGTACTCCTTCGGAACCGGACATCGTCTGGTTCACGCCCCCAATACCTGTGTTCGGTTCCGCAGTCCAGCATTCACTTGCATGCCCACCGTTTCCGCTCCGAACCGATGCCCAGGAACAGCGGCATGCCACCTACCACTTTGCACCTTCATGCCTCTTCGTTCTTTTCGCCCTGCTGGCACGTTGCACTGCTATCTACTCGCTGGCCGCGACTCCTCTACATGGATGATAGACGCCTTTCAAACAGGTGTGCAGCAAAAGCTGGCCGTTGAACTCAAAGTCTGACCGCCTTGGCTTCTGGATGCTGACGTCCTCGCGAGGTTGTGCATGCCCCGGCCTCCATCTATTATAAGTATTACTCGTTTCTATTCCATCTGCTTCGATCAAGACTGAGAGTGGTCATTGCTCTGTCGTACTCGACCTACTAGATCTCAAATCACGCGTTGCAGAGCTATTACTCGTGACAAACGCGGCATCATGGCAGAGGATCATCTACACGACAAGATGTCCAAAACTACGAGGTCCTTCATCGAATCACTTAGACCCGATCCAGCAGGCTCCAATCAAGCCAACGAAGACCGCATCCTCTCCAACACCACACCTGACTTCACTATGAGCTGGGGCCACAAAACCTTCGTAGAAAGCAAACCCTTCCTCCAAGAATCAAAAGATGGCCCAGGCTTCGTCGGTCACATGAAAGGAATGACTCCTGCTCTGGAGACATGTAAGCACGATCCAAAATTGAGATACTTCGTCAGAAAACAGTCATTGACTCGTGAGACAACAACAGGGCACAACGAGATTACTCAAATGATCGTAGACACTAAGCAGAGAACTGCGATGATTAGAGCAGATTTCTTCATGACACCGATAGGCAGCGGATCGAAGGAAGAACGAACGATCTTGAACGACATTCTGTTTACCTTCCAGCTTGACGAAAGCGGAACGAAAGTCAAGGCTTGCACTGAGTTCGTAGATCCGAGCGCAAGTGAGAAGATTGGGAAGATGATTGCGGCAGCAAAGGCGAGCGCGAACTAGAACCTGGTCGGCAATAGGATTGATCTATACATGTGGCATATCAGAGCTCCCCAATCGGATACGCTGCTGGAATGTTCCCTCTATTTGGTGTCACAACCGGCACACTTTCATATGCTCGAATCGGTATGATGTTTTTCGCCCATCTGGGAGTCTTCCTTACTCGACCCTTCTCTTGTAACTGGAAAGCAATTTGCAGTAATTTCTCCTCTGTCCAAGGCTCACCCAATATCTCCATCCCAATTGGGACACCGTCAGGAGCAGACGCAGTTGCCGGACTAAATCCGATCGGGACAGTGACGACGGGACTGCCGGTCAACGCGGCTAGTATGCCGTTGCGTCCACTTTGCGAGGGCGAACCGATCTTCACGACTAGGTTCTTTTGTTCGGGATAGATGACGGCGTCTAAGTCATTCGCAGCGAATGTCTCGGCCAGAGCGAGGGTCTTGAGAAGAGACGGTCAGCGTTGGTATGGCTTTTTTGCGGTTCTTGCAGATGTTCGAACTCACCAAGTTTTGTACGCCGCTTTTGACCGAAGAGTAACTGGGCTTTCCGTGCCATGTCCCATTCGATGTCGAGGATACAAGCGCTGTGCTCACATATTCGTACTGTGATGGAATGACTAGGAAGTCGTCGCCTGAGTAGAGTTCTTCGGTAGAGTCTGGGTGCTGTCCGCCGAGCTGAGGGTTTTGAAGGTAGGATGTCAGCTGTTCGCGATACTCGTAACGCTGGGTGTCCAAATCATTCGCGATGGCCGTAGCGTTATACAAGGGATCCAGAATCGGAACTACCATGGCCCCCGCTTGTTCGAGCTTCGAGACAATATCGTCCATTGCCTCATTGACCGGGTCAGTCTCAGTGGAAGGTGTCCGATTGAAAAAGCCCTCTATGAGACCAAGCCTGAGCCCGCTGAGAGAACCACCACCGGACAAGTTCGTGCTGAAGTCGGCGCCGTATAGGCCGTGAGGTATGGATGCGGTCGAATTGTCGTCTGCGTCATAGCCAATACCGGCCATGACAGTGAGTGCAGTGGCAACATCCTCCACACAGCGGGCAATTGGACCGACGGTGTCTTGAGTGTACGATATTGGAATGACACCGGCGCGGGAGATGAGGCCTCGAGTTGGTCGACAGCTGTACAGACTGTTCGCACTTGCAGGAGATCGTAGACTGTTAACAGTATCCGTCCCCGTTCCCCAGACCGCGAATGACGAAGCAATCGCCGCACTGTGAAGAGGAAGGTCAGATGCTTTCGAGACTCATGGATCTTGCGCAGCTCACCCAGTACCTCCCGAGCTGCCACCGGGGGTGCGGGTGTAATCGTAGGGATTGATAGTCTGCCCTCCAAGAGACGAGACGCTGAGACCTTCCAGAGCAAGTTCATGCAGATTTGCTTTTCCTAAGACCACAGCGCCAGCATTTTTCAGTGCGCGCACTGTCGGAGCATCGACTGTCGGCTGCGACTTGGCTAGAGCCAGATTGCCTCCTGTGGTAGGCATATCAGTCGTATCTTCAAAGGTCAGCATATGAACATCCAGCCAACAGTGAGAAGTCTCGCCAGTCCGATGAAACACGTAACACACGGCACTTGAGATCTTACCATAGTTATCCTTGAGCAGGATTGGAATGCAAAATAGAGGCCCGTAAGAGCCGTTGTTGGCTGATAGTTGCTCGTCATAGTGGTCCGCAATGTTCAGAGCTGAAGGGTTGAGCGTCAGCACGGCATTCGTGCGATTGTTCAGAGTTTCGATGCGAGAGAGAAAGGAAGACACGACCTCACGACAAGTCGTCAGGCCTGTATATAACGAGTGGTGCGTAGAAGAGATGGTGGCCTCGCGTGGGTCGAACGAGGATGCTATAGAGAACAGTAAAGGAAGCGAGACAAGCGGCTGGAGGAAATGCATGCTCTCTAAGTATTTCCCTGCTTAAAGTCGAGAAGACATCAACTTGGCGGAGTTGCGAGCTTTGTACTCCAGAGTAGAGATAATCGTGAAGCTCGATCTAGCCTAGCGACGGCGTGAAGTTGCCCGAAGCAGAGCCAACAAGTCTTGGCATCAGCAAAATGACGTGAGAGCGCCCTCGCGAGTCCTGTCTGATAAAAGTCGTTTGTGAGACGACACAAGGACGTGTAGAACTGTGCAGGAGCCGTACTTCGATCGAGGTTGAAGACGACGGAATTGCAACTCTGGCCTGTGTGGCCGTAGCGCGGGCCTCAACCTGATGCTCCTTTCGTTCTTGTATGGATCTCCAGCAAGAGATCGCGTCGCCGCGTTGTACTGGATCGGCTGGTAAGTCGGCACAGCATGTATGGTGTAGATTGATAGTGCATCGTCATAGGCCGCCCTAAAGGAGACGGTGACATGTGCACATCAGCCCGTACTTCCCGTCAAGCCCTGCTCTACGCCTTGCGCGCCTTCTAGGCTCTCGAGACCTTTCACATGGACAACATCCAAGTCCAACTCTTCCACGACTTGAACGACGGTCGATAATGATTCAAAGAAGCCGTTGACAGCGACGCGCAGCATGCGATTCGTTGTCGCTTCGTATTCCGTCTTCAGGACGGCTTTGTGGTCTTCGTCCCCGGCCCCATCACCGACTCTTTTATCCGGATCTTTTGACGCGACCAAAGTGAAGGATCGTCGAACCAGGGGCGATAATTCCTGGTCGACCGACAATGTTCGGAGAGCGGCGGTGGCCAGGCGATGGGAAGGGAACGGGATATGAACGGTCCTGTCGCAGTCTCAGTCTCAGCCTCCCTCTCTTGCTTGGACGCGTCTGGAGTGATGATCGTACAGTGTACAAGGAAAAGCGCTGTCCGCCTGTTTTTGTTGTGTGGCCTGCGACATGGTGGTCATCTCATTGTCGCCGACGTGTGCGCACATGCAGGCACAGAGAGGATTCCAGGACAGTTCGGAATTGAGTCCGCGGAGGAGGGCACTCCCGAGATAAGCGAAACTCAATCGCTCGTCTCCCCACACTTCGGCACAAGCCTCAGGCGATGACGCCTTTACTTGATCACAGCAAACAGAACCAATGGCATCGCAGGCGTTTCTTTCACTCTGACACCGACTCCTAACATCGCACCTCCCAATCCCACTGTCGCCCTATACCATGGCCGCCTCATCACCATCCGAATTCCTTGTGTTCTTCCGAGCAGCGAGACCCAGCACTCACCTCAGAAGCCGAGCCATCAATCGATCTTTCCCAGCCACGAGAACCTTCACATCGGTAACATCAAAGAAAGCAGACGAACCCACGAAGAAGCATGAAATTGGGGGCGAGAAGCAAGCCAAGAAACACGTACTTGAGAAAGACGAGCCGAACATCCAGTCCTACGAATCAAAGGCCGGAAGATCGTAAGTCAAACATACCAATATTAGCCTGCACGTTCATCCTGGTCGAATGGCTTGGTAACGAGAAGTCTCGCAGAAACCGCGCGAACGATAGCGGAGGAGTAGCTACCCAGCAGAAGAGCCATGGAGCACATGAGAAGGCCAAGAAAGAGTTCCCTGAAGCTCCGACAACGATAGGTTTTCAAGATGAGAGAGGCGGCAAGGGGCATTAAGAAGGCTTCGGATGGCGTAGCATCAGTGTAGGATACCCAGATTTTTGTAGCGAAGAAGTATTTTCGCCGTGATCATACTCGACCCGCATGTGGCTTTCGAAACCTCACTCCAGACCACTGACAGCGACAACCAAAGTTAGTATAAGACGGAGCAACCATTGGGAATACATCTGGTTCGTTGCGCCTGCTTACCGAAAGTTTCCTGACTTGGCTGCTCTTCTCCATCATCTCAATACTCTTGACATCCACTATCTCCAGTCCGGCCGTAGTCGCTTCCTTGGCCAGGTCATGTGCGAGGACGTCCGCGGACGACCGCATTGCTTGGATTGCGCTTCTGCCAGCAACAGATTGCGCATCATGGTCTGCATGCATCACAGTCACGAATCCTTGTCCGCCTGGACGGAGAGCGGTCTCGATGCAACCCCAAAATTGTTTTATCGCTTCAGGCCCTGTGGCCGAGAACACGATGTCGAACGCGCCGATGTATTCTGGGGCGATGGATGCCACACTCAGTAGGCTATAATTGCGGAATGCGACAGAAATATGGTCGGGCAACGGAGTACCAGGGTAAGCCATTGTGGGCTGACGGCTTTCGTATTCTGCCCGTGCTTTCCTGAGTGTCTTGGAACTCGTGCTCCAGCCTTCAATGACCACAGCTCGACTGGTGGGGCACGACCGGAGCAGCTTGCCAATATGCCGTCCAGTATCGCAGCACAAGTCTAGGAATTTTAGAGGCGGGCAAGCGAGATCTTGAGAGGGAGCCGGCACACCCCTCACAGTCTCCAGACACCAGATTCCGATCTGAGAATCATTTACACCCTGAATAAGGTCACTTTCCAAATGGCCTGACTCTGCCTGTTCTCCGCGTAACCTGGTGTTCGTCACGTCTTGCGATAGCCCAGATGTAGCGGATGTGGTCTTTGCTGTACATGGTACTCGATTCTCTTTCGATGAGCCTCCAGACGTGCTCGTTTCCGTTGAGGAAAACGTCCGGTCGACGTCGACTAGCGAAGTGTCGAACGACTTTTGCAAAGATGGAGTGGACATGCTTCCCTCCAAATCAATCCATTGGAACTTCCATTCGAGACTGATGCCTAGCTATTAACTCCTCCAGCAAAGATTCTGCATGATCGTGAGGTTCGGTACCCGGCTGCATGGCCCCAACCTTCACCTCCGCAAAGTGTGAGTCATCAGTGCGTGCGGTCGAGCGCTGTATGCCATATTGACAAGTCCACATCCGTTCGCGGCACATATACACCGTCGGGAACAGGCAGTTCCAGCCGGTCATCGTAGCGGAATTTAGGCAGCGATGAAGCCATGCAGAATTCGATCTAGAAGTACAAGCTGAGGACGCGCACTCGGTGTTGCTTGAGGTTTTCATACTTCGAGACCACATCCCCCAGCGGGTTAGACTTCCATCCGAGGTCAGGATCCAATAGGGGACAGGTGTATGCAAACAGGCTGGCGTCAAAGAGTCCTGGATTTTGCTGACCGAAGAACCACTGATTATCTCCAAGCAGACTGGCAAGGGCGTCGACGGCTTCTCTGGCGTCCTTTCCGAGATCAATCATATCGACAACGTTCTTTCCAGTGGATTTGACGAGCTCGCGTTCCGCTGCTGATCGAAGTTGACTCGCGGTGCTCAGATGCACCAGTGCATGTGTCGAACAAGGACCGACATAAAGGCGATGCATCAGGTCGGCGTTTTGGGGTGTAAGATACAACTGGTAGAGCTTCGCAGTTGTCAATACAATTTTGTGCAATCACACTAATCACCATCGCTCATGAGCGACTTACCCAAGCCTTCCTTATCCTCGTATCAATCAGCGCTTCATACGCTTCACGTCTCGCCAGAACCGGCTCTTGAAGTTTCGCAGCAGATGATTGCGAGACTATCCATTTGCTCAACCGGTTTCCTGGCACAGGGTCTGGCGAGTGGAGTGTATCGAGCGTAGATGCAGCTGGTAGTAGAAAGGGCAGCATGCCGGACGGAGAAGCATGGTTGCTCGACGAAGCGGTTTGGAAGGGCAGCTCAGAGAATCTAAGATATGCCTAGCGTACATCCGTCCCTGTCAGCTAAAGGTCCAAGTATGCTGAGCGCCATGTTATGTTTGCATGTGACAGTAGATCCATACTCACCTGCCACTTCAAACAAGCCGGATTGTAGCTCGGCCGTCCAAGCCTCGCATCCTCCTTCGTCGCGAATATGTACAGCACATGTTGCGCTCTGTCCGACGCCTTTGGGGCCCTTTGCGGCAGCTCGTTGGCCGGGTACTCATGCAGCGGGAATTGGTCGAAGATGCGCTTTAACGGTGCCGGCACCGCGAAGAGCTTGAATCGGTAGCCTGGCGCTCGTGTCCTCGGCGCTGTTGTGACAGCAGCGACATTATCGCTAACGTCATCGTCTGGCATTCTCCCCAAGCATACGCATGTCCATCACCTTACAGTTGACGTATGCTCGTGACTTGGTGAGAGGGCATGGCACGGCACCCCCGAAGTCCGCCGACACGTGAGCATGGGCTTGGGACAAAATTGTGTTCTATCAACGACCCAAAACCGCAATTGGTACAAATTTACAGCTTGGAGAGCTGCTCATACGCTGCCTCGGATCCCAGTAGTGCATATATACAGGTTGTATTTGACTCAGTAGAGGTATGGTTGAAGTCCTCTCCATCCTTCTAAAGTACTAATGGGTGAATGGTACAAACCACAATGCAAGAATGTCACAACTTTTGCTTTTCCCGCCGCTGCCTCCCATTTGCAGCCTCTCTCTCTATGTACCAAGTAGAGCTCTCAGGTCTTGCTCCGTGTCGCTCTCGTCATATGCAATATGCTCGTTTCTTCCGCTTCCTCTAATGCAATTCATAACTTCGTCGCTTCATGGATCTCCTAGATCGCCGCTGCTCCAGAGCCAGAACTTGGGGCTAGAGACCCTTCAATGCGCTGCTTCGCTCGCTGCTTTTCTTCTTCCGTTGGATTCGCCTTTGGCTGATCTGGTAAATGAGGAGCATGGCCAGTGGTGCGGCCGATCGACATGCCCACACGAATCTAGCGATGCTGCGTTAGCTGAATCCCCCACGAAAGTCTCGAATCGACTCACCAATGTCTCTAGTGCACCAGCGCTGTTGGCAACCAAATCTTCATCAAACCTCATGACTCCAGGCTCGAACAGTAGAAGGAGGGTTGAACCTCCAAATTTGAAATATCCCAGCTCTTCCGCTCGCTTGACCTTGTCGCCCTTCTTTCGGGTAATGACAGTAGATCCAACCATCATTGCACCGACGCAGATTACCATGACACGTCCGTGGCATACTGAGTCGATCGGTACGCAGACTCGGATGTTCTCTCCATACACATCTAGTGCAGAACGAATTGCCATGGGGTTGACGGTGTAATACTCGCCATCGATGAGCTTAGGCTCACCCATCACTCCATCAACGGGAATGTGGAAGCGGTGGTAATCCTGCGGTGCCAGCCGCATGATGCCAAGCGCACCATTGTGGTACCGCTTTGCATCCTGTGGATACGCTTCACCAAGTAGCCGCTCGATGCTGAACTCACGTCCTTTGACCCAAATGCGTTGTGCATCTTCCAGACGGTTGAAAACAACCGAGCGGCAGTCAGCCGGCGAGACAATAACATGTGGGTCGTCGGGCGCGGAACAAGGCCGAGCAGTGGGCTTCAGTTCTCGGTAGAAGAACTCGTTGAAAGTCTTGAACTGATCGGTGGGCAGCAAGACCTCGCTCATGTCCAGCTGGTGGAAGTTGATGAATCCGGGGATTTGTGCTGCGGATGCGGGATCGTCGTACTTGCGCCCTTGCTTGAAAGACATAGAGCGAAGCAGTTTCCGAGCTATGTGAAGTCAGTCAGCATGATCACCAGAAACGCAAGAGCGACGCTTCAATATAGGGGCAGACTCGACCCAAGAGTATTCCTCTCGGCCGTGGTTGAGAACCGGCTACTTCCATGTTAGTATGCGTGGGCTGAATCTTTGCATACCTCGCTTCTTTTCCATGTCCCTACTTTTGAGACCTTTGTAAAGCAATCGAATGCCCAGTCGAACGTAAACGCTCATGCGCTCTTCGTTTATCATACCAGTCATTCTGTCCTGGACAAGAATATTGGCGCTGTTGGCGCCGAGCCGGTAGCCACCATAGGAAACCTACGAACACTTTTGTCAATGTGGTCCTCAACAACGGCCCGGTGTTGTTCTTACCTTGGTGATGACCTTGGAGTACCACTTGCGCTGTGCTTGTGAACTGGTGACAAAGCCAGCCATTACCAGGTTGTTGACAGCCCGCCAGTCGCTACTTGCACATGTTGCGATGTGCGTTATAATGTCAGCATCAGTAGCTCTCTTCCCTCTGGCAATTCTAGGTTGATGGCAGATGGGACATTCTGATATCTCAACCACATGCTCTTCTTTGGCTTCAGGATCCTCGCCCAACTCCTCCTCCTCCAAGAAATCTCCCACCTCACCACCATCGCCGAGGTCACTCACTTCTAAAGCCGGGATTGACGTCGTGTTGACCTGCATGTTCTGCGGCATCGTTTGGCTTCCCAGATACGGAGTGCCGTTGGCAGGACTTTGATCAGGCGAGCTATTTGAGACGGAAGTAAGTCCAGCAGTAGACGTCGACGGATCCATCTGCGGTAGTCGTGTCGAGGAGCGATTGTGCGCCTCCTGTGTCTTCATCAATTGCTCTTCCAGACAAATTACGGCTTGATCCATAGTAAGGTACTCCTCGTCGCCGTTGACATCGCGCCAGCGCTCGAAGAAGCCGTCGATTGTCTTATTGTGCAAGGTACTTCCTAAAGTGTCAAGCATCGTGACGAGCTCGATTTTGTCGATTTGTCCGCTTTCATCAGCATCGTACTGTCGGAGAAGCACACGCCAGAACTGCTGACGAAGCGCTCGGTATGGCAGGTATTTTGCTCTGATGTAAAGAACAGGGTTGTGCTTGTCTTCCCAGCGCTGTTTGTTCTTGAGATCAAGCGCAATCTCAAACGAGTTCAGACCAGCCTCATCTGAGGGGTTCAGTGCATCTTGATCTTCTTTGGTGGTGAGTTTATTATCGCTTGGCATCCTCATAGGCGCTGGCCTGGTCCGATCGGGTATGGAGGTCTCTGAGAATCCCTGCTGCAAGGCTGGCCGAGAGTCTCCTTGCTTCAGGTTGTTGCTGCTTGAGGACTTGGCCAATTTTGTCAAATTCGTTGATGAGTTGCTCTTGCTATTGCTGAGTTTGGGTAGGTCATTCCGACTGGAGCTTCGGGAGAGAGGATTGCGAAACCGTTTGCGCTTCTGCTCGCCTTCGATGACATGTTCAGGATCAGGAAGTCTGTATAGCCCAGTTAAGTGATCAGGCTCCGGCGCAAGCTCCCTGACCTTTTCCAGAGGAAATGTGCAAGTACCAACAAAATCGTTCCCGGAAAACTTGTCTCGATCAACGACGGCGAAGCTCAGGCTGTAATTTTGCTCGTGCTTTTGAACTTGGAATACCAGCTTCTCATCGTATACAGGATTTAAGTTGTGATTTACGACACGAGTGCGGTATGTCTTCCGACCAAGAGACGTTACGACAAAAGGATCCATATCGAAAGATGTCTTGGTCATGTTCTTCTCTGGGGGCAGATCTGTGATCCTGTTGACCTCGAGGAAGAGGACTCCGGCGACATCTGATGAAGCACCAAATTCATAAGCACTCAACTTCTTCTTACGCCTGAGTCTCCTGAGCTTCCTGCGACGTCTATGCCTCTGCTTTTCTTCTGTCGTGCCGACAGGCGTACGCGTGCCATCATCTGTCTCATCCGACGGCTCCTTCTCGTCATCTTCCTCTTCTAGATCGTCTAGATCCCCAGTGTTCATTCGACGAAGCATCTCGTCATCTTCATCGTCTTCGTCTTGCTCGGGATCCGACACGAGCCCGGCAAACTTTTGCATGATTTGTTGAGGCGTAGCAGCGGCGTTGGTGGGATCTGACAGCTTGAATTGGAGCAAGACTTCCCCCGATATGTTACTGTCCTTCTTTTGCTTTCGGCGACCTTTGCGTCTGCTTTCCAACTTGAACCACTTTGGCTCTGAGCTTGTGTGGCCCGCTGCAAATACCTCCTCCAGCACAACGTCAAATTCGCCCATGTAGTCCTTCTTGAAGCGGTCTTTGTCCCAGCATACACCCTCCAGCAAGCCAGAATCGGGCGAGTTGATGGGAAACTCGAATGTCTGGTTCCATTTGGGGTTGAGAGTCTTGCTCACCACGCTGGTTGCCTCTTTGGCATCTCCGAGAGTGAGCACAAGGAAAGGATCCGAAGTGCCAGATTTGTCCTTGGCTGCGAGGTTGCGGCCCTCGAGCACTCGCACTGCAAGGTTCAGTCCCATACCCATATGGTCACCCTCCAGCGTCTTTCCGGGAGACACGGCCGGCATGTTGTAGCCGTTTCCATTCCCACTGCGAACGCTTTCCATGGCGGGCGGAGTCGAGGGCGCGGAGTGGGATGGATTCGAGCCCGTCGACTTCACGCGGTGAAGCGAGAGATGCGAGGGGAGGTGAGGGCGCGGCATCTCGACCCTGGCTGCTGCGTTGCGGCCAAGACGCGGGAGTACGACACTGCAGGCTGTGTTTGCTTGGAAGTTTGCTTGGTACGGTCAGGTAGGTGTCGCGGAAAGGGAAGTACTGCAGTACTAAGGTATAGTATCGGGAGCCTCGTCCAGCCTCGCTGTCCGCCGCCCGCCGTCCGTCCGCCGTCCGCAGTCCTTAGGTTGGCACTTCCCACTCAAGACCCACCGTGACGCTAGATACTGGGGGTAGGTCGCAGCGTCACGGCGCGGAGGGGCGGACAATAGGCAATGCACAGCTGATGGGGCGAGGGAGGCCGCGGGAGATGGAAAGAGGGCGGTGTCGTACAGGTACAGGTATAGGTGCCTACATGTACAGGGTGACCAATCGAGGTCTGCAACAGTGAGGGAGTGGAAAGTACAGCAGTAGGAAGGACGGCAGCGGCTGCTCGGCGGTCAATGGCTGCGGCGTCCGCCAGTGCATCATGTCTCAAGGCAGAGCAGGAGGACGCGAAACAGCTAAACGAACCTGGAAACATGCATCATCACCATCAAGCTCGCATTTCTTTGTCCGCTTTGCCCATGGGCCGGCCGGACGTTTAATGCCGCATCTTGACGAGCTTCCTGACTTAGTCGCGCTGCAGCTCCTCGTGCATCTCGGTGCATTGCAAGGTTGGTACCTGTCCAGGCCCAGCACTTGCTCGATCTCGTGCAGGCGGAGCCGCGGAGCCAGAGGCTGCGACTGCTGCTGCCACAGCGCCTTGTGACGGCCACTTCTGCCAGGCCCGTTGTGGACAGCAGCACCTGGAGTCGAATCGGCAGAACAGGAATGCGCTAGGGTCAGGTCGTCGCCGTGTGATTTGCCTGAGAACCTGGGCGTCTGCAGCGTGTGCAGCCACTGGCCCTCTCAAGCTTCTCGCTGACAGGCACGTGAAAGACGGGAGGACTGAAGTTCGTTGAACCTAATGTCGACGGAGCCGTCGTGCTCGATTGAGTGGCTATCTAGATGAAGTACGAGCTGTACCGATGTTTTCATGATTCTCCAAGCCCATGCGTTCCCTTTCGAGCGAGTTGGTGAGTAGAAAAATGGAACACGGCGATAGCCCTGCAGTGCCAATACCTCCTAGGCATAACGCTTCAGAGGCAAGGCTCCTGCGGGCGGCTTCATTTTTGCCCTTTGACTGATTGTTACGGCACTGAACAGCACATACCAACTCAAGATAGGGCAAGTAAACAAAGCTGCACTTATCGTCAGTAGGTAGTGAAAGGGCGCTCGAGCAGCAGCACAAATGAATGATTGAGAGCGACCTGGTATCTGCACATGCACATGCACTGTCGTCTGCCCTGTCAATCATCCTCATCTTCGAGGTCATCTTGACCAGGCACATCCAAGACTCGCTCTCCAGCTGTTTCAAGCGTTCTTCGACTCCATGCGCGAACACCTTTCCAAACAGCCCAGAGGAAGGTGCAAATTCCGATCAAGAGGGTGATCCAACTGAGCTGCTGCAACCGATCGCGACCACTTCCGCTGACTGTGCTTCGGCCATAAATACCTCCCGTTCTAAACCATTGGAAAGGCGAGAGCGTAAAGATGAATTTGAAGAAGCCGAGCAGACCGAGCGAAGCCAGTCCCTTTAGCATGTGCTCAAACCAAGTGGTCGGCTCATCTTCGTACAAGAGCGATCCTGTCGGACCCCCAACGGAAGCGATGGTGTCGACGGGGTTCAAATACAGATTGATGATCGGATCTGCCACGAATCCCAGCAAAAAAGTTGAGGCGATGAAGATAAGGAGGGTGAGGCCAACTTGTGCTGTGGTGCTGCTGACCCAAGCCGACCATGTCAATCGCTGGAGATGGTAACGATACCGGCAGGTCGGACACTCCCAGTAGTTTCTGTTTTGCGTAGGATCCGCCTTGCGCCAGGAATTCAGGCAGACTTCGTGTACATATTTCTGACTCCCGCGACACCTGCAAGGCGACAGCAGGCGGCCGCCATCACTGTCGTAGGTTACACGTGGCGAAGGTTGCAAGGCAGCTGGCAAGGGAGAGTCGGTATCGTAATGACACGTGGGCTGCACAATGTCGAGGCATATGCGGCATTGTCGTGGCGGCCAATGCGAACGACGGGGCTTTGGTTTGGGGTCTTCTTCTGCCGCGGGTGAGGGCGAGTCGCTGTGGGCATCGTGTGGTGGCTCCGAGGGCTTAGGTTCGTGGTCTTGCTCCTGAGCGAAAGAGCCAGGCAAATCGGCGGGAAAGGACCATTCTGCGCCAGTCGTATAACCTGCCATGGTGAGAACAGCTAACGGTAGACGAATGAGGGTGAGTGTGAGGAATCAGCCACTGTCGCAGTACATGTAGCGGTAGTAGTGCGTGGTCATGTTGATGTGTAGCAAACAACATGCAACAGTCAAGATGTACTAGAAGCGTCCCGAGGAAGGAGGTGCCGGCGCGACGCGGGTGGTGGAAGGAGGAGGAGCTGATGGAAGTGAGAGGAAAGTGGAGGTGGTGTGAATTCTGCCTGCCGTGGCCGTCTTCGAACGCCGAAAGCAGGATAGCGTTGCTGCCTTAGGAAGACGTCGGCTCGCGGTGCTCGCTGCTTCGCGTCGCATGGCGGCCTGCTCCATCGGCGTTGCAGTCCGTGCATGGAGAGAGCTGTTTGGCAGTGACAGTAACGGTCTCGATGGACAGACAGATGCTTCACTCCAACATCACTTCTTAACCCAACACCTCACTCCGTCCATCACATCACCTCCAGCGCATCTTCACCGACCGCTACCATCGACTGCACCTGCAATCCACCGCCGCCCAAAACACCACCCTCCAGCACCGCAACAGCTACGGACACGAGCCCTGGACGATCAGAGTAGCGGCACCCGCAGCAGCACCTACACATCCACACACAGGCCATCATGGCCGACCGCTACTCTTTCTCCCTCACCACATTCTCGCCCAGGTACGCCTCCATCCACATGCTTAGGTTGTGATGCTCGTTCCGCTAACTGTCCTGCAGCGGAAAGCTGGTGCAAATCGGTATGCGCTCACCCATTGATATGTCACTCGCCATCACTTGCTAATCGCGCTCCAGAGTATGCCCTCAACGCAGTCAACCAGGGTGTCACCTCACTCGGTATCAAGGCAGCCAACGGCGTCGTGCTCGCCACCGAGAAGAAGTCATCCACGCCGCTCATCGATGCCTCGTCCTCGTCAAAAGTCTCGCTCGTCACTCCCAACATCGGCATGGTCTATTCCGGCATGGGCCCCGACTACCGAGTGCTCGTAGACAAGGCGCGGAAAGTCAGCCATACGGGCTACAAGCGCATATACAACGAATACCCTCCAACGCGGATACTGGTCCAGGACGTTGCCCGAGTCATGCAGGAGGCTACCCAAAGCGGAGGTGTGCGTCCGTACGGCGTGAGTCTGCTGATCGCTGGATGGGATGACGGCATTCTGCCGGAGCAAGAGCAGCAGGAAGCCAAGGAAGACATGGACCTGGATGCTGGAGGCGAGAAGAAGATCAAGACGGGCAAGACGGGCGGCATATTGAAAGGTGGTCCCAGCTTGTACCAGGTAGATCCAAGTGGAAGCTATTTTCCATGGAAGGCTACTGCTATCGGCAAGAGTGCTACCAGCGCGAAGACGTTCTTGGAGAAGCGGTACACTGAGGGCTTGGAGCTGGAGGATGCTGTGCACATTGCCCTGTTGACTTTGAAGGAGACCATCGAAGGAGAGATGAATGGCGACACGGTCGAGATTGGCATCGTCGGCCCACCAGCTGACCACCTGCTCGGCTACGAAGGTGTCGAGGGCGCGACAGGCCCGAGGTTCAGAAAATTGAGCCCGCAGGAGATCGAGGACTACCTCACCAACTTGTAGCATATCGCGTAGAACGACCGACCCGGCGCGCTAGAGCGGAGCCTGTTACGTTCGACGAGGAAGCCTGTACGAGATAAGATGGAAACGGGATCAGTTCATCTGCAAGCTCCAACTTGATCCATCAGTCTAGGATCCGGCTTTCTCTTCCTCCCACAGCCATATGTGAACCGGCCCGCTGGAGGAACCGAGAGGCTCTTTCTTAGAAGACCATCTGTGGTAGTAAAGCGCCCCGAAAGGATGGATCCGCATTTCTGTCGACTGTCGGTGCGGCCTATGTGGTGTTATTGCAAGCCCTGACAGCGGTGCTAACTTTTGGCCTGCTCGATAAACTCAAGAACGGCTTTGTTGAAATCGTCTGGAAACTCCCACTGCGCAGTCGAGTCAGCAAGTCACGTTGAAGCCACATGTATGTCGGGCAATAAACAGGGAATAAAGGATAAAAACTCACCATACATCCATGCCCACCCTTCACAGTCCTCCACTGACTCCCCTCAATCCTCTCCGCCAACTCCCTGCTTAACGTGACCGGAATCAAAATGTCCACCTTCCCAGCCAGCACCATCACTTTTCTCGGCTCTAGCCCTCCCATCCATTTCTCATCCGCCCTCAACCCTTCCAACTCCGCCGTACTGTCAAACTTCTGGATCACATTCAATTGGGCCAGATACGCCTCCAAACTCATATCCAAGTTCTCCATAGCCTCCTCTATTTCTCGAACTTCGTCATGCCTTGTTCGAAAGAAAGGTACAGTGAAGGCCCACAAAGTGACATCTCGCATAACATCCTGCACGCTCATTCTCTTCGCCATGTCGCTCCATAGATCGAACATCCTCGAACAAAACTCCGTAGGCTGCGCATACGTACACGCCAACGTCAAGCTCAACATATCTACGCCGACACCATTCTTCCCTGTCTCCTTCAAACCATTGGGATACTTCAACGCAAACCTCTGCAACACCATCCCACCCATACTAACACCCACCAAATGCGCCCTCCTCACCCCCAACCCTCGCAACAACCCATACAAGTCATCCGCCAAAATCTCAGCCGTGTAGGGACCAGGTGGTTTAGAAGATTTGCCTATACCGCGGTTGTCGTAGGCTAGGACGCGATAACCTGCTTGAGTGAAGGCGGGGATTTGGGCGGACCAGGTGGTTAGGTCGTCGGCGAGGCCGTTGACGAGGACGATTAGGTCGGTGGATGAGTCGGCATTGGATGGAGTGTTGAAGGAGTAGTTGATGGTGATTGAATTGACATCGATGGTCGGCATTGCGTTCTTCCCTGTTTCCCTTTCTCTTTTATGTTGACTTTGTAGAGAAGTTTGGAGAGCGAATCCGATGCTTGAGCGTTGCTGTGTTTATGCTGGGCAGGGAGTGTTGTCAAACGTCAACAGATTTGGGCAAGGTCTCGTCCACGAGCGCCGGTAACAGCTCCAATGTGCGAGGATGACGCACCTAGCATTGGACTAGAAGCTGCAGCTGTGACTCAGCACGTCACGTTATTGACAAGAACGAACGGATGGTATACTGGTAAGGGGATCGTTATGTATAATTCGTACGTAGGAGCTAGGAAACCATGCAAGCCTCAGTGTGCCGCTGCTCCTATCAAAGACCAGGTATCACTCGGGAGCAGCGCCCACAATTTCTCTTCACAACATGCATTAGAGCTTGTAGGCTCTCTATCTTCATCCGTATACTCACCCTGAAGACCAAGACGACATGCGGAGCTTCAAGCTCATACGTCGGGACACGCTCGGTTCTTTGGGCTTGGACTTCTAACCAAGCTTGGAAGTATCGTCTTCGTCTTCGAAGAAGCTCAGGATGGCTCTGACGCCGGCAGGTCCCAGACCATGAGGTGGGTAGCACACTGGAGAGAGGTTAGACGCGGCACGCGGTTTTGGCGTATAAAAAAACAGCGAACTTACCGAAGATAGGATCATCTTGAGCGCCCAGCTTTTCTCTGAACTCACTCTTGTTCGTCAACTTGAGCTCAGTGGCGATAGCCTGGTATGCCTTTGCGAGGACCTTCACCCTCGTGCCTTTCAAATTGTGACCTGGAGTGAGCTTGGCAGTAGCACCGCCACCGAAGGTCACAGAGTTGGCTCCAGTCTGCCCTGCGGCCTTCAAGGCGTGCAAAACGAGCAGCTCTATGGCTCCTGAAGGCGCACCTGGGAAGTCCAGCGCGAACTTGACCTGCCACCCGTGGTCAGGCGACAATTGCGCGAGGATAACAAGTCCGCAAATTGTGCCATCTTTGGTCGTGGTGTAGTGGTATTGCCTGTGCTCCACATCTTGCCACGGGTGCACATCTGTCAAGTGTACCTGCTTTCCTTTACGGTTCTTGAGCCAATCCTCAATGCGCTTGTCTATCTTCTCCTTCACATCTTTGGGCACCGGAGTGCCCAGGGTAATGTCGTGCACCTTGACACCTTCTTTCTCGGCGTGACGGCACTTGCGCTGAATCTCGGTATCGCGTGCAGCTGGATTGTTGTTCGGGTCAAGACGTTGCTCTGCAGCGACTGAGAGTGTTCGCCAATCGAACTTGTTGGCTAGAACTTCCTCTGCAGCAGAACCGCAGAGCAGCCACAAGGGCTTCAAATGCCGTTCCTTCTTGATGTACCGCAAGTATCCGCCAATTGTCTTAGCATACTGGCTCAGGTGACACAGCGGATCACCGATTGTAATCGCGAAGCCCTCGTGAGGCACAAAGCCGACCGCAGCGCCAGTGTTCGCATCCCTCCAGTGCTCGAACTTGGGTTCGAGCCAAGACGTGTTCGAGGCATCTCCGTAGTTTGCAATGAGCTTTTCCAGAGGTTGGAAGTCCATATGAGCGGCAACGCGATCCTGACCCGCCCATGGTGGATGCAAAGTGCTGGCTTCTGGGTGTCGTAGCTGTTTGACTGGTGGCTTGTAGGGCAAAGACCGAGGATCTCGAGGGAACATGGTAGCGTGACGGATGTCGCCCAACTTAAGGAGAAGCATCAGAATGCGCTCCATACCGATACCACCACCGCCGTGTGGTGGTGCGCCCCATTCAAAGCCGGTCATGTACTCCTCCATCGAAGACGGGTCCATTTTCAATTTCTCCATCTTCCCAATAAGCATTGGTGCATCGTGGATACGTTGTCCTCCAGAGAGGATTTCTTGGCCTCTCAGAAAGATATCGAAAGAGTTTGTGACCGTCGAATCATTAGGATCGGGCATGGCGTAGAAAGGTCGAGCAGATGCCGGGAACTTGTCGATCACATAGAAATCCGTCTTATACTTCTCTTTAATGACACCGCCGAGAGCAATCTCATCTCGAGTTCCCATGTCCTCATCTTCAGGCAGCTCCTTTCCGTGCTCATCACGGTATCCAGATGCGTTCAGCATTCGGATAGCTTCAGCGAAAGGAATGACGGGAGTCTCATCCAGCCAGACAAGATCTTCATGTGGGAATTGGTGCTTGACGACCTCAATATCTGATCTGTGATTGTCATAGACGAATTTGAACATTGCCTTGAACGTGCTGTCCAGTGTTCGGAGCACCTCGTGGTAATGCTCGTCAATTGCCATTTCCAGATCAAGACCAGTGAACTCGGTCAAGTGTCTGTGCGTGTTGCTGTTCTCAGCACGGAAGACTGGACCGATCTCAAAAACTCTGCGGAAGTCTGCTGAAATCGCCATCTGCTTGCCAAGCTGAGGCGACTGAGCAAGAAATGCAGGTCGACCAAAGTAGTCGACTTTGAAAACACTGGCACCAGACTCAGACGCCGCACCTTGGAGCTTTGGCGTGTGAATCTCAATGAAACCCAGTGAGTGCAAGTGAGAGCGGAATGCCTGACAGATTCCAGATTGAATTCGGAAGATGCCCTGGGCGCTTGTCGTTCGGAGATCAATGATTCTGTTGTTTTGACGAGCACGATCAGAGACGCGGTGGCGCGAATCTCCTTCTTTCTCCGTGTCGGCCTTGCTGACTTCCGCCTCGTGAACAGTGAAGGCCAGAGGCTCGCTCGGGGTGGCCTCCACGTGCATTTCATGGATGTGGACTTCGAGGTTGTGGATTGAAACACCAATGATCTCTCCCTGCTTGGCCTTTGGCTCTTGGACTACGCCCTTCACGACCACAACAGTCTCGACATGGAGATGCTCAGCCCAATAGAGGAAGTGTTGAGAAACACTGCCGTGCTCATGCAGAATTCCTTGGATGGTTGCGGTCTGTTGTCTGAGCTCCACGAACATGAGGTGAGCGCTCAGCTTACGCATGTTGTGTATACGAGCTCGGAAGCAGACCATCTTTCCCAAGTCCTCCGGCTTCAACTCGCGAATATCAATGCGATCTTCATGTTTCTGCTGACCGGCGTAGTAGTTGATTGGCAAGGTGCCATATTTGGACTTCTGTTCCTCAGTCTCCTCTACCGCTGCCTTGCGCTCCATCTCCTCCTTGCGTTTACGGTCAGCGGCCATGCGCTCTTCAGCCTCCTTGCGATGCTGTTCCTTCTCGGCCAGTCGGTCATGCTTTCGTTTCTGGTTCCTACTGAGTGGCTCCCCTTCCCTATTGAGGGGCAAGTCCTCGGTGGACGAGTGGGAATCGTCAGATCCTAAGCGCGTCTTGCGCCTGAGAAAGCCTAGTGGACTGTGCGAGGCTCGGTGGTGCTCCTTGGAAGCTCGCGAGGGAGAGGGGGAGGTGGGCGAGCGCATCATATCGGAGCTCTTCCTGGCCGAGTCTGTCGAGTGCCTACCGAAGCCAATGCCGTTAGAGAGCGACGACAGACCAGTGCCCGAGCGGTGGCCATGGTGGTGCTCCTTGGAGGCCGGACTCTCGCTGTCGCTGTTAGCGCCAGAGTTGGAGCCGCTGCGCGGACGGATGCTATGGAGGGCCTTCTTGAGCGACATGATGTCTGCGGACGGCGGTAGCGGTTGCGGTAGGCTTCTCGCAGGGGCAGCTCACGGCAGCCCTGGGAAGGGCGGATTTCTAAAGAGGGAGTGTTAGAGAAGGCGGTGGTCGGGCGGATGTTTGGTGGTGGTAGTGGTCCCAGCTCTGCGGCTGGTGGTGTAGTAGGGATTGGGAAGAGCTGGTGCACACCCTCGAGCAGCAGCAGCAGCTAAAGTGATATTAGGTTGCTCGGACGGCTGCGAAGAGATCCGTCGACGATAGAAGAGGGTGGAGCGCAGGACGCAGGTGGTGGTGGTGCTGCTGCTGTAATAGTAGGTACAGGACAGGACAGGCATACAGCTAACGCCGTGCCTCGCTCTCTCAACGCTGACGGATGTCGGAAGCGTCCGGTTAATCGCCAATGAGGCAAGAGGCGAAAAGTTTCCCAGAGCGGGCGAGGGAGCTCCCGCCGGTCGGCATGCGGCGCTGCGAGGAGGTATGTAGGAGGTTGCTTTAATGTTGCAATGAACGGATGAATATGGATGGCTTTGTCGCATTCAATACACCTTCTACCGCTCGTGAAGCGCATGAGTACCCCGCCGTCGTCAACAGCACAGCACAGCACAACAACCACGCAAGCTTTGGCAATGGCTTGCTCCCCAACCGACGCACGCCCTCCGACCACCACCAGCCCAGCCCAGCCCGGCCCAGCACACAACCTACAGGAAGACCAGCAGCGGCCCAGCACAGCACAGCTGGACGCCTCTTGCTTACGAGAGAATTCCGTAAGAGTGATGATAAAAGATGCACCGCGAATGAAGAGCCTCCCTGCCGCATGCACTGTGCAGAGGGCTCCACTCGCCGCATCTGCAAATGTGATTAGCCTTAGTCCTAGCCCTGCGCCAGCCCAAAGCAAGGCAAGCATTCACCATCGTCTCTGCTCCATGCGAGTGCATACCCCTTGTGAGCTCCATCAGCTCCGTCAACGCTACGTCATGGGACAACCCACGGGAAGTGTCTGGACATGTGCTCGGCATTCGTCGGCCCTTGGCGCCCTCCTCGCATTCAACATTTATCACTCACACTAGAAGTCTCCTTCGCTTCGGAATCTCGGACAGAGAGAATTTCCTGCGACAACAACCCTCAGCTTGAAGCGCGCATAAAGAGCGGCATTCCAGGATCCGTGGACCCGAGAGGTACCTGAAGCTCACTCCCGCTCCTTGCTCGTGGCAGACTACTGGACTGCTCAAGGGAAGCGGCATACAACCTACACGACTGCTGCACAGCTTCCATTCCTGTCCAGTCTCGTGCGAGAGTCCTGCGTATCATACGAGTCGAACGAATGCACAAGTCACCGGCCATCAGCTTTTGAACGAGAACATGCCGGGACCATCCGGCGGGCAGAGGACGATGCAACGCAGCGAAACACTTTTCGTCTTTACTCTACATTCTTCAGCCGTGCAAGTGGCATACCAGTTGACTTGTGTCGCGTGCCCCATCGTCTCTCTTTCATCAAGCTTTTCCTTCTACGCTTAACGCGTGCAGCGGCAGGATGATCGTCTTGGCTTCAAAGTCAGGCTCTCATGTCAAATCGCTCGCCTCGCCTTCCCATTCGACGGCTGCAGAAAGAGCTGGGAAAAGCAATACCAACCATCTCGCTTCCCATACCACCCACGCCAGACGCCGCAAGGCACATTCCATCTAATCGTTACAGAACCCTCGTGTCCAAGTCAAATCGTTGCCGTTCTCCTCGCCTTCTGCAAAGTGTGGTATATCTGTAAAGCAGGTGTCGTTCAATCACATCATATTCGTGCCTCCCCCTGGCGTAGTCGCGCCCATGAAGACCGAACTTCCATTGGCGCCATTGCTCTGCTGCTGTTGCTGTTGCTGAGGATTCTGCTGTCCGCCCAAAGGCCCACCTGCATCGAGTGCTAGGTCTAGATTCATTGGCCACATTTGCCCGGCATCAATGCCAGTATTGTTCGTACCCTGTATATACGAGTCCCAAGCGCCCTGCAGGATTTGTGGTCAGCGCTGATTCATCGTACGAAGAGGCGATTACATAACCTACCCAGTCAATGTCACCGCCATCCATACCCATAAAACTGTTTCCTTGGTTCAGCATTTGACTGAGTGGACTCGCTGGCCCAGAAATTCCCATGCCGCCTGTCGTTGTCTCTGGGCCGGAATACTGCGGTGTAAGACCGGTTCTCTCCACCATAGGCTCGTTCAAAAGTGCTGCCATGCTGGGCGGATACGACTGCTGGGGTGCTGTGCTCGTCCCTGACATATTCATCCCGAAGCCTTGTCCAGGAGACATGCCACCAGAAGAGAGCATGCCAAGTGTCATGGCAGCCGATTGCTCCGGGGGCAGGTCATCAGTGTTTACGTCGGTCACATTTACATTTCCATTTGGGAAAACGCCAAAGTTGACACTTTGCCGTGGATATTGCTGTGCTTGTTGCGATTGCGGATATTGAGGCATTGTTCCTCTCTGAGCCTGGTGTGCTTTGAGCTTTTCCACCATAACTCTTAGAGCCACAGAAGCTTTGTATGCTTCCATGCTCTGATCGCGGACCGACTCCCAGATTGTGATGCAATGCTCAACAGCTTGCATCATTTGCTCTCTCCGACCCTCGTCGTAGAGATCTGGCATCAGCGGCGAAGCTGGATGACTGGTCTTTCGACCAGTCCGCTCAGACTCCGCCGTATGATAGAGATCCAAGCATACAAGCATCGCAGCAAGCAGGAAGTCGTGCGTCGTGAGCGAAGAAATGTACCACTTGACAGACCGCAGGCGTCCACCAGGCTGTGACTCTCTGTGAAGCGTGGCCTGGTGATCGAGCAGCTCCATCGATGCATCTAGGCAAGTTCGCCGGGAGTAGGCATACCTAGGGTTGTCTCGCCCCCTCGCAATGAAGCGCCGATGAAGCACAAAAAGCGACCGCAGATAAACCATCTCAAGGCCCAGACGCTGCATTATTAGGTTCGCAGGGTCCCGTGCAGACTCTTGGAAAGAGCGCATTTGTAGCAGAGGCGGATGCTGTGATCGAGTCTCACGAAGTTCAGCATCGAACTTGAGCGTTTCTTCGTACGAAGGCGGGTTGGTGATAGACTGAGCACGCTCCACGATCCTGCCAAACAGGAACGTCATCTTTGACTTGGTAATCATGTAGGACATCGGCGTTGCTTCAAAAGCGGGCCTGGAAGGCGGCAGGCTCTTCATGTCTTCGAACAGCTCGTCATCGTAGAGATTTCGAGGTGACTCGGTGTCCATGTGGTCCGACCTAACCATGGCCGGAAGGCCAAATTGAAAGGAGATAAGGAGGTCGCACTGCCGAACAAAAGTCCAGACTCGGCGTCGAATCTCGCCCTGGAAGGGCGTAATGGCTGGATGCGGGCCAGGATCCCGATGGTAACCCATTCGCATCGCCAGGCGCACGCACAGGCCTGTCAGGAGTAGCACGCCAGGTTCCGCATCTCTGCTCCGGCCGTACTCTGCCTGCACGTGCAGCACAAGCGTCTCCAACGTCTGTGGGTTCGCTTGTGTGATATCACCCAACAGTAAGCATTGCGCTGTGAGCCGCCGATATGTGTGCGACAGCTCAAGCGTCCTCCCTCGATACTCTGGGGGCTCATCGCCCGCTCTATGGTACGATTGCAAAGCCAGAGTCATCATTGCGAAACACATGCCCAACCAAACCACAGACGTCTCCTGAGGATTCAACCAGTGCTTATCGTACTGTTTCTGAAATGAAGGGCCGTGGATGATGTGAACGGACGGGTCGTAAGCATTGAAGTAGCGCGCAATCAAGCGATCGGCGTCTGCTTTCGATGGATACGATGCCAGCAGCTCCGATTTGTCTCTCGCGGGAGGGCCTTGCAGTAGGAATGCCGTTCCAGGACTCTCGTCTGCTTTTGCGGCCTGCACTTTGGCCATGTGCTGTCTATAATCATCCTTGTGGTCCTTGAAGTAGTTCTTCACCTCGCTGATTTCACCAAGGATTGCGTACCAATGCGCGTCCGAAGCATATATCGCTTTCCCGTTGTCCATCTTCATGATGCCAATGCCTCGGGAAATGCCTTCTACCTCGCTCTCCTCTTCTCCCTCGCCTTCTTCGCGGATCATGTCTGCCCCGCCGGGATCCAGCTTCAGCTCTGACCCAGTACTTAGACTGTTGCTCCGACTGTTGCTGATGGCTGCTTGCGCTGCAGCTGCCGTAGCCGGTTGCGAGCCGCTCGTCATTAGCGAAAGCACCAACCCCTCCAGACGGTCAATGCGATTCTGCATGTCGTCCGGCGAGGCATTTGCGCCATTGGCACCGCCCTTCTTACGGTTGCCTGGAGTTGCATAGCTGCAATTCGCAGTGTCGCCGCGCTTTGAGCAGTTGTCGCATGGATGTCCGCGGTTGCACTTCAGCTTGCGATGTCTGCAGGGCCCGCAGGAGAGCGGGATCCTGTTGCGCTTTCGCACCACACGGAACGGCTGGCCGTCGGGCGATGCGCCATTGTTGGAGGAAGTCGAGGAGGGCGGTGTCGGCTGGTTTGCGCTCGGCGCCATGGTGGTGGTTGCGGTCGATGTTTGCTGTGCGACCAGCCTGCCAGCTCCAGCTGCTTGAGCTGCCAAACGGGTTGCGCCGAGCACAAGAAGCGGAGGGCTGCGTTTCCTCTCGCGCTCGCGAAACGCTCCAGAGGTCGTGATAGCGCGCTGAGGTGGAGGGTCCTCTAGAGGAAGGGCCTGCGGGGGGCGGGAATTCGAGCGACGAGTCCTTGTCTGTGTTGCGAGTGGACGATGAAGAACAGTCCTTTGACGTCCCGCCGGCAGGATAGCGGTGTCCAAGCGTTTCAGATGGAAGTGGTCCTGGGGTGATGTAATGCGGCCGCCCGCACCTTCAGGTCTGTCGCACAGGCTGGGACTGGCAGCAGCTTTGGCAGGACGGACGTTGATGTCTGCTGCGCGCGGCGACGAAGAGTCCTTTGTTCTTCTGGCGCGGACCGGGTAGTCTAGTCGAGAGTGTGAATCGAATAGCGAGTAGCACAGTAGTACAGTAGAGCGAGGCCTTTGCTGATCGTCGGCGCGGCGCAGTCGCTTGACAGACCCTGCCGTCTCCACAGCCCTGACTTCACAGACTTCACAGACTACTACTTCAAGCCTTCCAGGTGCAGCAGCTGGGAGGTAGCATGCGACCGCACGTCAACATCGACGGGTCGCTGGCAGCTGAATGGCCAATTGCTCGGGCCTCGCGCCATTCGAGATGAGTCACGCTCGTGAGCAGCAGGGGAACCGCGCGCAATGTCAGCCGCCTTCCCAGGACCATCTCGAGACATGTAGTCGGAGTTAGGAGTTAAGCACTGCTAAACACGACGACGTCTCGACATTAAGACACACGTGCCTGCCCACACAGAGCAATTCAGGCACTTCAGGCACTTCACATTCTCCCTCAGAGACGAGACGCTCGTCTTCGCCAGCTGCCTCCTTCTCGCGCGCTTTCCATTGGTTCAGTGCGCGGGCTCGCGGGAGAAGAGCATGCTCCTGGATGGACAAAGCCGCAGCGACATGGTAACGACTCATAACAACATCTTGCCAGCCTATCTAGGGTATCTCGCTAACCAAACGCCATGGGGAGCCAGTCAAAACTCCGCCGCCTTCCATTCTCTTATCCGCCCTGATCAGCCTGCGAAGCATGTTTGTGCTCGCCGAACAGTCCGGTAGCCCAACTCTTGAAGTCGTCAATCTTGCCATTGATCCACTGTCGCCACGACGTGCTTTCGTCGCCCGCCCTACCCGAATGATCATCTCCTCCCTCAGATGGCCCAGGCTGCTTTGATTGTTCTGGCATTTCCGGCACGTCCACGCCACTTGGCTTTGCCGGATTGAACTGTTCAGCAACATCCTCAGGCATGATTGGGGGAATAATAATACCATCCAGATGGTCAATAGGTGGAGGATCATCGGGAATATCCGCAAAAGCCTCGGAATCATGCAAACCGTTCGTCTTGAAAGGCAGTCTCAAACTCCCATTGTTCGGTTTGGGCTCAATGCCAAGCGAGTCGCAAACGATATTGTATACCTCCGTGTTTTGGAACGCGTCCACCATGCTACCTTGCGGATGAGGGAAGGCAGGTCCTCTGGCCACGAAAATGGCACGCATGAGCGGATGCTCGTGGTCGTAACCATGCAGACCTTTGGGAGCGTAGACGTCCCCGCGGTCAAGAGCGACGGAGAGATCGAACTCGTGTTTCGGTGCGATTGCATAGCCCGGCATTGGCACAATCCACAGAGGGGCAATCCTGTCGTTCTTGGTGAAGTGAAACCTTTCTGGCATGTTCTTGTCCCGCAGGTAAACATGAAACTTCCCTTTGTATCCGCTCTCAGCGGCTTTAGCGACGAGATCATTGTAAAGCTCATTGAGCTTGCTTTCAGAGTGATCGTATGGACGTAGCCCAAATAGCGGCCATCCATCCGTATGTTCGATAAGGGATGGGTCGATCAGGTCCTCCAGTTGCATAATCCGCTCGTTGGCTGTTGTCGCCATGCCATGGTCAGAGACGATGACAATATTGACAACATCCGTCAGATTCCTGTCGTCAATGCCTCGGAACAAGGACCCGAGCATGCCATCTACCTCAGCGATAGTACTTCTGATGTAAGTAGAATTTGGTCCATATTTGTGGCCATCACTGTCCACGTTCGGAACATAAGCCGCAATGAGCTGTGGTCTGGGATTCTTCTCAGATGCCTCCGGATCGGTCGGCCCTGGCAAGTCAAGCCATCCGAGAACTCGATCGACCTTGTTCTGCAACGCTTCGTCTCCGTTATACTTATCAACGTACGACGGCTCAAGAGGGCCAATATGTGCCTCGCTTCCGGGCCACATGTGAATAGCCGTGCGAACTCCCTGCAGTTCCGCTGCCTCCCATATTGGTTGTGCGTTCCAATACTCTGGCTTCATACTCAACTCTGGGTCGCCATAGGTGAAGCCCTTTTCCATGTGCGGGTCCCAAAAACTGTTGCCGACGATGCCGTGCGACTCGGGATAGAGGCCAGTCACCAGCGTGAAATGATTAGGAAATGTGAGCGACGGGAACGAGGGCGTCATGTATCTCGGCGAGACGCCTTGTGAAATGAAAGACTTCAGCGTCGGCGTAAGGCCACGGTGTAGGAAGTCGGCTCGAAAGCCATCGAGTGATATCTGCGGACACGAATTGAGTTCCTGGATGGTGGATGGACGAGGGAGACACATACCAGAATTGTCGTAGGAGCAAAGTCATGGGTACCGTTTGAAAGTACTTTCGGCACATAGACTGCCTTCGATGTTGTTGAAGTTGAGGAATAGGACGCTCGGTAAGCACCATAGGCAAAGGCCAGAAACGCAACGACAACTACTATGTGAACAGCGGCGAATTTGCCATATCGCGATAGCTTCGACTAGGAAAAACGTCAGACTCACACTCGACAGCACAGCTCATGGTCGATGTTTGGAGACTGACCTTCTGTTCACTCTGCACCTGTCCCAATTGGTGAATATCCACCTCACTTGAGTTTGCACTACTCTCAGCGCTGGAATACCGTCCACCCTCTTCAACTTTGTACATCAGTTCGCTGGCCTCCCTGCCTCCACGGCTGCCGCGCCATGAGCTCTTTCTGCCTCGACGTCTCGTCCTGTTGTCCTTGGTCTTGTTCTTGCCATGTTGCTCTTGGTCCCCATCGCGACGGAACCAAGTTGCCAGGCCGCGGGTCTCCTGCTTCTCGTTTCCGCCTAGCAATCTTTCGGCCTCCTCTTCAGCTGCTATTGTATCTTGATCGTGTCTACGAATGTCTTCTGAGGTTCTTGGTAGGTCGACGGAATGCTCGTCGCTGCTCATGTCCGACTCCGCCGGTTCCGCGCGGCCCGCATGCATTCTCAACCCATCTGGGACGTTCTGCGCCATTGCGCTGCTGGCTAACCCGGTATATCCAGCTCTAGGTTGTGCTCATCTACGATATGGATGTAGGAGAAGTTGTGGCGGAGCAAGGCGGACGCCTTCCCAGGTTCGAGAGCTGTTTCATCGAATTTGCCTCAGGCTGACATCGGAGTTCCAAGCCCCCGCCCCGTCCTGCCGTATCACATGCACGCAAGGTAGGGGCAGCATTCCATTGGGCCTTGCACGGCGACTTACTGTCTCTGCCAACGCGATCAGTGCATCTCACTTTTCTCGCAACCAGAGAGCTGCCTGTGACAGAAGTCTGATCTATCCACGCCTTAATGCAGCTTTGAAGAAGCATAAGTGAACAAACACCACTGTCTGAAATATCAATCGTGCCACATTCGCGTTGCAGATAGCACTTTCGAACGCAAATGGCTTGTTGGTTTGGAGCTACCAATAAAATACACATGTCGAACTATAGTGCACAGTTAAATTGAACGCCAGAAATCGCCTCCGGGTCAAACAGATGAACCTGTCGCCTTTCTTTTGCAAGGCTCTCCACCCGCCCGCTGCTGCATGCAGAACTTCACAAAGCCAGTCAACTCCACTGCATCCCGAGCTCGTCGTGCCAAAGCATTCGCAAATATGGTATAGTGCTAAGTTTCATGTCGCCGTGCCGGAGATCAGAGCAACTCCGCAGTCAAAGAGTTCGATTAGGCAAAGCGCCATCTTCAAATCTCGTGATTGAAGTCGCGCGCTCCGGTGCTGATGCAAGTCTTGTGGGCCGTAGTTTCCACCGCGAGCAAAGTCGACATCCGGAAGCTACTACCTTCCGTATCCGCCATACTCCACTCCTTGCATTGCTGCAGAGGGCACGCCATTGAACGGTGCAGGACCTTGTCCACCTCCTTGACTCGAATTAAGCGGAGGCAGTGATATGCCTGCGGCCCCGTTCGCTTGTGGTTGCTGCTGACTTAGTTGCGATGTGAAGTGGCCGTAGATGTGAGGTGTGTTTGGCTCCAGACGACGCAGGTGTTCGCGCATCACTTGCACCTCGGTCTTCAGCATCTCATTTTCCTTGTGAGCCTCGCGGCCGTATTCAGAATCTCGTTGCAGTCGCTGGAGCTCTGCGCTGAGGTTTCGCTCGTTGTGCTGCGTTTGACGAATGTATTCGATAGCTGTATGCATGTTAGTCGCTACTAACTGGGCTACATCGAGCATCAATATAGCACTATCGCCCATACCTTTGGTCAATATCTCCCACTTGCTAGCTTTCGTGCCACCATTTGAAGGTACTGCTTTATTGAGTTCCTCGAACAGATCCTTCATTTCGCTGCGTCGCTTCCTCTCGGCGAGCTTATGACTGACTCGTAGCTCCGGCGTTCGGCTGTAGTTACCCACACCTTGGGGTGTCATGCTCTCACTCTGCAAACTGTGGATTGTGCGATGCTGCATCGAATGATGATGCGTAGTCCCAGGTTCTAGCGAGAAAGTCAGCTTGATAGCTCGAAATGCCCGCCTCGTCTCCATTACCCTCGTCATGTAACCTACGTTGTCCAGCAGGAAGCTGTGAGTCCGTTGAGAAGATGCTGCTTCGCACTGAAGACGCGGCGAAGCTGTTTTGCCTCGATATCTGGCCCATGCTTGACTCGCCGCTGTCAGAGCCTCGCCGCTCTTCGGGGATTGCGCTATCGGGAAAAGCCCAAGCATAACCTTGTGTAGGCTTCGCGGCAGTAGGGTCAGGAACACCAGGGCCGCGTCCAACAGGCATGATTGGGGGCGCGACACGTGGTGCCGGATGCCCTCGCTGGCTCGATCGAGCGCTGAGAGGTGACATTGGAGTCTGTCCATTTGGTCTGCGCAGGCTGGCGGCAAGTGAGACTTGCGATGTATTGGCGCTCTCGTAGGGGGATTGAGGCCCGTTGATATACAGTTGGTTGAACCCTTGGTGCATGCGGCTGTCCACGCTACTTCGTCGCGAATCCAGTTGGGGCGCAAGGTCTCTGCTATCACGATTGTAGCTGTCGCGGTTGAGTTCTCGCCCAAGGCTGTCGCGATTGCCATAGCTGTCGCGATTCGCACTGTCGTGAAAGCCTTGGTTGATCGAAGGCAGCTGCGACCCAGCGGAAACAGCTGAGTTAGGCACCCGCGCTGAAAGAGGCGTGTTAGGAACAGAATGTCTTGAGGGCGAATCGTCTGGATTCAGTAGTGTATGGACCTGAAGTCCTTGACTGTTGGCGGAATTATCTGTTCGAGGCATAGTCAGTGCGATGAACTTCCGTTAACTTGGGCGGATGAGATGATATTGAGAAAATGTAGAGGTGAGGCGCGGGAATCTGATGTTTCAGTTTCGAGGGACTGGACCTTAGACCTGCCCAGGACACATTGCACGTGTGGCGCAGGCGATGATACACAGCAATGTCCTCTAGTATTTGGCGTGAAGTGGAATTGGAGGATTGTAGATGGGGTTGGAATGGAGTGGTGGTGGAGATATCTCACGTTTGCTTTGCGATTGCTGCATCCATGTTCCCGAGTCCCTCGTTGAAGAATCTGTTGCTGATTGTTGATCGGGTGAGATGGGTGCTGAGGCAGGCAGGCCGTTGGTGAGGCTGCTAATCGATGGAAGTCCTTGGGCCTGCTGCTGGTGGACAGCAGAGTTGGGCGTTGCCATTCTTCCACCAAGTGCAAGCAATGCGTTTCGCCACGCGACGGTAGCGGCAATAACACCTTATCACAGTACTGCGTGGCCGGCAAGTCTGCAGGCTGCGAAGCTGTGCGAAAGGAACAGAAGGTAAATGCCGCCGAACACCGTGGTACTGGTCGTCGCGCAATGGCTCGGTGCGGATCTGACGATAGCCTTCTCGCAGTAAGCGGAAGCAGTAGCGAGGCGAAGTCTGGCGGACAAATGCGAGAGTTCAAGATGCAAAGCGATCTGCGGGGTATCTGTGCGCAGAAGACGTCGAATCGGAGAAATTAGGCGCGGTGGTGATGGTGAGGGACGTTGAGGCCACGAGAGGGTATGTTTCCAAAGGGACACACCGGCTGGCTCGTGGGTCTAGGGTGAGGCTCGAATGGTACTCGCCTGCAGAATGGTCGCAGAGTGGGCAGCACCAGATGGCGACGCCTGTGACGTGAGCCTGGTTTCCGGGAGAGGAGTGGCAGCGTAGGTGTCCAATGGCCCAATGCTCCTGGCGCTGATGGAGGTCACAGGTCACAGAACCAGAGAGGGCGGGGACGGACTGCGACTGCGACTGCGAGTGGCGCTGGCGCTGGCGCTGGCGTCGTGCAGCCCCGGGCGGGCGCACGTGTTCGGCGGAGGGGTGGGAGCTACGGGGGTCCTCGTCGCGAGCGGGCGGCGAAGCAAGTCGATGGCAGCGTCGCGTAAAAAGGACGCTGTGATGTCGAAGACGCTGACAGGCTAGCAATGTGTATCCGGCCGGCTGACAGTCCGACAGGCGGTAGGGAGCGGAGGGTGCGTCCAGTCGAGGCGCAAGTCTTGGTCCTGTTCTACGCAAGGGACACCATCCATGCATATGCCTGCCCAAAGCGAGTTTATCTCGCGGCGCGGATCGTGAAGATGTCGGTAGCACTGACGACGCGACGGAAGACGGAAGGAGCGCGCGCAGTGGCAGTGGCCAGAGTGGCAATAATGTGTGAGCACAACAATTGTCGAGTATAACAGCTCCATCTACCGGCCGCGGATGTGTTTGTCACGTGGCGACTACCTGAGATGCGATCGACAGAACTACCCATAATCCTTGCGAGAGACGAGGATTACCGACGACTCAAGGCTCGAGTGCCGCCTAACCTGGGTGCTGCGCTGCCACGTAACTAGATCTCGTCCATAGCATAACGGACTGAGATGAATCCGCATCTCTATCTAGACCGCTTGGGCAGCCCGTTGCTATAACATCCAAAAGCAGAGTATACCTTCCGTCGCTGCTGCGTGGGTCTGCATGATTCTAGCCATGCCTAGATCGTTCTCAAAGAGGTAATCCCACCAGGAGCAGACCGAACTGTCAGCTAAATAAGCACTGCATGCAACGGTCGGGTCGCAAGCCGCCCATAAATCGCCAATAAATCGAAGTTCGCTTCGCAAAGTGCGCCAGCTTTCGCATGATTGTTCGCGGTTGCAGGAATGTGCCTGACGGCTTCCTTGGCACCGCTTTCTCGCAAAGCTCGCCTGGCTTTCTGGTATTACGCCTTCTCGCTTGTCAGAGTACCTCTGGTGGAGCCACATCTGAAGAGAGGGATCGGAGCGCTCCATGGAAATTGTTGCATTGCCCAGTCGCGGCTCAGCACGTGAGTTCCAAGGACAATAATGCGGCCCAGGGTGCCATTTGGAACAGCAAAGGGGGGAATTGGTACTCGCTGTGAGGCTGAGGTCGGCTGTCTCGTCAACGGCAGAGGTCCGAACGATTTGCCGCCCGTTTTGAGATAGTCATACAACCAACGCCAACGTTCTCATGAGGCAGATCCGCGCATAGCTCCGAACGGATCCCATGGCTGTGTCTGCTCACAAAGGACAACGACTGGAGCAGAGATCTTGAGGAGACGGCCGGACAAATTTGCTTGCAGGGATCACTGAGTCTCGCAGCGTAGTACAAAAGTATCCTGTCGTGCGCGTTGTATGCAGAGGCTCGGCTCATACCCAACACCTACCGACAGCAGGCATACCTGCATTTTATGATCGACTTCGAATTCTCAGTGAGCGATGCGGGAGTTGCACATGCCTTTGCGCATGTTGCAGCAATGACCCGATCGTCGCATCCTGCATGACAGGCAACCAAATGTCAAATGAGTGGTAACATATGGCGGACAGGACATCTGAGTCGTGTCGTCCTATAGCGCAATGTCCGGCAGCCCATATTCATCACACCGACTCGCACAGTGCCCATTTCATTCGCAGAAATTGCCGGTCACGCTGCCGACATCTTTCCCATGTGGTGAGAGTGCGACCTCAAGCAACCACCTATGAACGGCCGTGAAGCACGCAACGAACAGGCTCGCCGGATTGATGCGTCTCCATGTGGCACCAGCCCTGCCCGCCACCATGTTTTGAGAGGTGTGCTTGATCCTCGGGTTCGAAAGCAGTTCAGCAGGCATGAGTCCAACACATTACAGGGCCAAATGCCTCAGCGCGGCTACTTGAGCCTCTCCGCGCCCTTTACCCTTCGAACGAATCCATTTGCATCCTTTTCAAGCGCTCGCTGCCGCGGTATTCTCCAACTGGTCTCCCAACCGTACAAGGCCCCGCTCCCAAAAACAAGTGTCGACCCCATCAACATTCTCGGGTTCAGATGGTGTCCGAAAATCAGCGTGCTTAGAATGAACGATACCAGCTTGCGGATATTCAGCACAATGGTCACCGTAACAGCGGACGACTTTGCGGACAAGAGATTGACCCCTGAGATGCACACAAGCTGTGTCACGGCGTTCATGAACAAGAACAAAATGCCTTGTTGCAGATTGTCGAACTGTGAGAGGAAAAGCTGAAGTATTCTGTAGGCAGCTGCAGCAGCCGTGCTCTTGTCGTGCAAGCTCCCGGGAACGTACTGTTCCACGTTGACGTATGGCGTTGCTGCGAGGCTCCGGTATTGTTCTCGCAGTGTCTCAGCCAGTGGAAGGAAAAGGGGCAAGCTCATGAGATGCGAGTAAAACAAGTTCTCGGTCCAGCTCGCTCTGAACTTCAAATATGTTTCCTCGGTGAAAGCTCCCATATATGCAGACATTAATTGCGCAACGAGAAGTATGCCCAAGCCTTTGGTGAATTCCGAAGTGGAAGCGTCAGTCCTGGCGGACATCGACTTGCCCTGATGATTCATCAGCACAATAGTGACTTGAGAAGCGATGATGTTCAACTCACTTTGCTCTCGGAGTCCGCCCAAGCACTGATGAGGACGCCCAACGTCAGGAGCACGACACTGAGAATTTGCAATGCGCTGTACCGCTTTCCGCGGATGGCGCCGGCTATCATTGTAGTAACACTGCCAAAGCTACGAAGGATTATGTGTACTGGCACGCTGATGTTGTATGCGAAAGCCCAATTGTTCAGCATGTTGATGCCGAAGAACATGGAGGCTATAAAAGCCCATCTCGAAAGAGGCACCTTCGGCGGGCGGACTGTGTATCTCGAGCCGGCTTCGAACTGGGTCAGGTAGGCAAAGCCGGTCACCAGAACAAATTGCGCGAATGTTATTACCAGTCCTTCGAAAGTATCAGCAAGCGGGTAATCAACCAGGCATGGCCAGCTATGCTATGTACGTACCGCTGCCCGGCTCTACTTTGACAATCCTTTCCAGGGCGAAAACATTGGTGCAACAGCCCCCGAAGATGAGCGCCGTGATGGCAAACGGCTCGAGAGTGGTCATAATGGATGGGATGCTTGTCAGCGCATCGTCAATGATGCAAATGATGGCCAATGTCCGTTTGGAGAGAAGTTGCGCTGTTCTCGGCGTCGAGTGTGCCAGGAGATGGGAGCAAATTCCCACAACTCTCTTCCTTTCAGCCACAGCCTTATGCTGTGGCTGTTGCGCGGACCTGCCATCCTCCACCAGAGTACACCTGCGCGTCGTTCAGTTTTCACGTTTGAAACCCATATCGCCCCTCTCAATGCATACTGCAGCCATCACGGACAGCCGCGGCAGACAGCGGCGAGGACTATGTTTTCCGGCCATTATTGCATCATCACGGACACAGGAAACTATGCCCATCCGTCCCCGTCATTTACGACGCGGTACTCCCAGAGCAGTTCGGACGCACCACCATCGTGGGAAAGGAGACGACCGATAAAACCTTCGCTCTTTTTTTCACAAACAGAGCAGACGGGATGAGCAAAGCTATGGGAACGGTATCGTATCTTTGAGAAGTTCTCTCCTGAACGCCCCCATCACCCTATGCGCATTCCGCGTATCGCATGAAGATATGTGCTCGCAGTCTGGCCGGACCGGTGTCTCAGAGACTGAACACGCCCGCATACCCGCAAGCTGTATATGATACCCTCGACAGTGACAAGGCAGATGCAAATGAAGCAATGGAACGCTCAAGCTCCCAGTGAGCCCCGTGTCTCAGCAAACCCAAGGCATCCAAGGGTGAAACACTACCTCCTAGAGCAGACGTGTAGCAAGCCGGCAAACATGCCACTTCCTTCAAGAGAACAGCAAGGGCGAAGAGAATATTCCCATAACACTACGTGTTTTCACCTAGTGATGATTCGCCTATTCTTCGACAGACCATACCTATCCCTCACCAAAGATCGGCTCACAGACAGAATGTCGTGCCCAGCACGATTCGCTTAAGTTCTAAATGGAGCAGGATGGAGCAGGGGCGCCATGGCACTTCCGCCTCTGTGGACGTTGACAAGCCGTCCCTCATCATCCGCCCATGCCGAATCTGCCGAACGTTGATGTTAGAAAGCTTGTGGTCACCATGTGCCGGGCACGGTACTACTCATGACATACGCATGGCCATCGTCACTTGTAGTCGTCTGCGCCTGTCCGCCACGTTTGTCAATCTACCCGAAAGCATGACAAAACACGTTGAGAGAAGAGCATGGTCGGCACGAGCTTCCCACCTGCGACTTTGGCGCCATGGACTCGTTCGATATATCGGAGAAGCCGATGTGTGCGAGGTGAAATTGAGCAGAGAGAGTGAGCCTCGATGGGTCTTTCATAACCATTTACTTCGACGTCACTGGAGCCCGCTTGTCAGCTACCAGCTATGCCTGAGCCATTAATATCTAGATCTGGATCTCAAGCAAGTCCCAGAACAACAACCGAGTTTCGATCAAAAGATCGATACGGTCCCCCGTCTCACCATCTTTCCTCCGCTTGGTTCCATGCAGTGCGTGGCGCATGGGCGTTTTCTCACGAACCACGTCGTCACTTTGGGTTCTCAACGTGCCGAGCACGTCGTTCGCATGCGAAGCTCCCGCGTTCTCCGTTCACATGAGCTGCATTGAGCGGCTCGTCCGAAATTCTGGACCGCGCTGCATGGCCACTTCCGGAATATGCAAGTCATGAATTGTGCAAGGTCGAATGGCTCCATTTTGAGAAGTCCGTAATGCCGTTGCGTTTTGAGAACGAAGCAGCCTCGTTGAGGCGTCCTATGCTCGGCCATGAAGAAATGAGTCGAGGATTTGATACTATCATAGCTCATCTTTCTTATAGTACTCCTCTTCGCTGCCCTCATTTTCTTGCTTTTCCTTCTTCTGCTTCTGCTTACTCTTGCCATTACCATCGCCGTTTTGTGTCGTGTCTTTCCTGCTCGGGTCCTCCCAAACTGCCTGCACCACCTTCACCTCTGTCTCTTCAGCGTCCCCCTTCGTGTTCTTGGCCTGCTGTTGCGCTTTCTTCTTCAGACCTTGCACCTGCTCTTTCAGCTCTTTCAGGTCTTTCAGGTCCTTCGCTTGCTTCTCGTCTGCGTCACCTTTCTCACTGTCCTTAGACTGTTGTTTCCTGTCGCCGTCCTTGTCCTCGTCTTCTCCTCCGATAATGCCTCGGTACTCCCTCCCCCTTGGCGTATCAATGACATCCAATTTCCAATCAGCGCCCTGCGCGATTTTCTCTAATTCTTTTCTGAGCTTCTCGATCGCCCTTGGATCCCCAAGACCGAGTTTCTCCAAGTCCTCCTTGCTCACGGTCTTGCCGTCAGAGGAAGCGACAGTGTCAATGTAGGTCTCTTTTCCACCTCCAACGATGGCAGATTTCTCAATCTTCTTGCCTTCCGGAACGAGACGGTGTTCGCCGACGTAGATGTCACCCACTGGTAGGATCGGGGCCTCGTATGCAGATCCAGCGCCCAGGGCGGCTGCTGCTTCTGCGGTGGCTTCCCAAAGCTTGGCTTCGCGCTCCGCGGACTGCAGGGCTTCCAAATCGTGTTCGTACTCTTCTATTTCATCGTCTCGGAGGACAGGCGAGCAGGTGACGGGATTGGGATGGTCTTTCTGGGGCGGAAGAAAGGCGACGTCGTTGCAGAGGCGAGGTGTCTGGATGACCATTAGATAGGCACATGTGCTAGTCTCTTTGATGAGAGAGATGCGGTCCGTCGTCTGTGGATTGCAATGGAACTGCGCCGTCGTTAGCGGAAGTCTTTCAAAAGAAGCACATCCATTGTGCTAGGTTCGCGTACCTGAACTTCGATTTTCCTGTCTTTCCCGGTCAGATCGCAGACCGTACCGCCACCCAGCTTCTGCACCAGATACCGGCTGTCGCCCCGCTGCACGAGCTCGCCGTGCTTGCTGAGTTTGCGCTTCGCACCCTCGCTCATGTCCAGTGCGCTCTCGCCGTCCCACTTCTCCTCAGGCGCATCATCATCCTCCAGCCGCTTTTCATAGCTGCCCAGCGTGAAGCCCGGCACACCCTGATCTTCGACAGGTGGATATACAGGCACGCCTCGGCTGGGGGGCAGTTGATGAAACTGCTTCACGCCGTCGTTGTAGCAGAAGCGATAGCTCCACCAGCCGCTAATGAAGTAGACGCAATTGCCCTGCATTCCCGATAGCAGTTCCCATCCTCGATCACTGGCCCGTGTGAGTTCCTTTTCTTCTTCGGCGCGGTTCAAGGTGTCATTGACGCCCACGCCCGCAGCGCTCTCCTCGGCTGTACGCACTTTCGGCACGCGACAGAGCCACTTTTGGCCGTCGAGCACCATATGCTCGTATTCCACATCATCCTGTGCAGCCCGTTGGCCATCTACAAAGCTCCCTGCCGGCTGCTGTCGATAGTGTTCGATCTGCGAATCGCCTATGCTGTCGTCGCCGGACTGTCGTTGATTGGTGTTGCTGTCGGCGTCGGTATCGAGCTTTGCTGCCAGTCGCGACTGCGCTACTTGCTCGCCAATCCACTCGTCGACGAATCGCACTTCGTACTGCGGGAACGCAAGCAGATCGTCTTGCACGCTGAAAGTGTGTTGGGAAGCCACGGACCGTTGTGCATGTATTGTCAGCAGGGCCGCTGTCCGCAGCAGCGCTGGGAGCGCGAAGAATTGTCTCATCCTGAGGGGCGTATGAGGCGCTAATTAAGTGGATTGCATTTTTGTATGTACAGATGTCAGATAGACGTCTCGCAGCAGACAGCTGGTAGCATATGAGTGATGAGGTCGGGTACTGTGGCCAGGGTGGCCTTAGTCTTTCTGGCCGTCTGTAGCTTATAACGCGAAGTCGCCGGCCGACAGCCGAGCGGCAGGATCGAACTCTTGGCACGTGACATCGCTTCCTTTCCTAGGTACGTACATCTTCTACCCTTACTTCCCATCGACATGATCGGTACTGCAGGTAACATCCTGCCACCCGCCCAGTAGCTTCACCGTGTCCTCGCACTTCGCTATGATGGAAGCGTACGCATCGCTTCCCAGTACCAGCCGCACCGGAATCTCCTTTCCATGCGTCTTGGTCAACCCGTCCACACACACTTTGGCACCAAGCTCGATGTTGCCAAGCTGCGCATTGTTCTGGACATTCAGAACCGCCCTGACTTGCCCAACCGCTGTCTCATCATATTCCTTCAACTGCGTTTTGGTAAACTGACGCGCACCAGGATTGAGAAAGGACGTGCGGAAGTATCCAGGCTCGATAGACACAACGTCAATGCCAAAGGGCTCTAACTCCAGTCTCAAAGACTCTGAGAGCCCGCTGATTGCCCACTTAGTGGCGCAATAGATTCCTGCTCCCGCCATACCATGCCAACTTCCGAGGGATCCAAATTGTGCGATGGCGCCCGAATGTTGCTCCCGCATGTACGGTAGAACGGCCCGGGTAAGGTTAATCACACCAAAAACATTGGTATTGAAGCTGTTGAACGTTTCCTGAGGGCTCGCCTCCTCTACGGCGCCTTCGAGAACGAAGCCAGCGGCATTGACGAGGATATCGAACCTGCCATAAGATTTGTGCGCCTCTGCCACTATGGCCCTGAGCTCATCGATGGGCTGTGTGACGTCAAGAGCCAGAGTCACAGCTCCCAATTCTTTCAGGTCGGCGATGCTGCTCGTCTTTCGAGCAGTCGCGATAACTTGATGGCCTCGCTTGAGTGCTTCGAGTGCAATGCTTTTGCCGAAGCCGCTGGAGGCCGCGCTGATGAAAAAGACCTGGGATTCCATGGAAGCAAAGCAGTCTGTACAGAAGAGAGTGACCTGTATCCAGTGATCAATGGATTATCGGAGCCACTAGCATATATTGGAGAATAGTCGTGGCTCTGCCGTCATTGCGGTGGCATTCGCTGTTCTCTTAAGAGTGCGTCCGGTGAGCTTATGCCGATGTTGGGTTCGTTGACGCGGACCCTTGCCGCATGGCCACGCGCTTGCTTGGTATGATCACAGATCATTTAAGTACCATCGCTCGCGAGGAACTGCAGCCACATAGCGTGGTCAGCTCCAACTTCTTGCTCGGCATTCTTGGCGCTACTCAATACGGCTAGCGGGCACGACAATGAAATCATCCCAAGCACTGGGAGCTTTATTCATGAGTTTCCTGAAGGTACGTCTCTGACCCCAACGTCTTTGGGTAACCGAAAGCTGGCACAGAACATCCTCTTCTTGGGCGCCACGTCCCTCACGTCGTAAATTTCGACGTCTCCGTCTTCGATCCTTCCCGGCTTCATGTCGTACTGCAGCTGCTTGGTAATCTCCTCGCATATCTTCAGACCTTCTTCGACGTTATTGTCACTCTTGGTACTGAAGCAGTAGACATGGATAAGAGGCATGCAGACATCTGCAGGAAGCAGCTCGCGTACATTTGCTGGATAGAGCCCAATGAAGCTCGGCAAGAAGGTGATGGCGGTGGCCGGCAGGTTCATGACGAAATGTTGAAAGGTTCGCGGTTGCTGGAGACTCTGAATGATCTTGGGAGTCTGGTCATCATCTTTCTTAGAAGGTCGACTTTTGATATCCACGCGGTGGTCGGTCCTTGCCAGCTCGGCAACAGCTCGTCGAATGAACGTTCGGCCGTCTTCATTGAATGGTCGTACAAAATCTTGCACCTTGTTACGTTTGATAGCATCCTGCAGGCTGTCAAAGCTGTCTGGATTCAGGTCATTTGCCCAGACGAAGATTCTCTTTCTTCCAGCTGGCACGGCAAAAGGACCAATGCCAGCCATAACGTCGCACACAGCTTCTCCTTCTTGGAAGTTGCTGACCAGACGACGGTGCTCCGTGTTGAGCCTCGTGTTCCAGTACACCTTGCTGTAGTCAAACTTGAAAGTGCAATTCTCTTCGGAGATCAACACGTTCAAATCATCTGGACCAGCAAGCACTTCATACTTGAACGTTCGGAACTCGCTTTCTTCTCCGACATCGTCGACCTTATTGATGACGGTCTTCACCCCCGGATTCTTGTCCATTAGTATTTCCGCAATGATGTGCTTGTACTTCAAGTACTCGTCACGAAGGTTCAGGTGGGCGACGTGGCCGACTTGAGAGAAGCCCGAAGGGATTTCGCCCTGCTCATCCTCAGGAAGGATCGAAGACATGATGTCGTGATAAGTCCAGTAATCGTAGCCAAGCTTCAACTGGAAAGGCACGACTGTTATGAGCTTTTGCTCTGCGAGCTCAGTGACCGTAGGGGAAAGATGGCCTGATTGTTGGGGACCGTTGGGGTGCCACATATCGTCCACAGAGAGCTTTCCCAGTTGCACGTCCACAGACATCTCGGGTCTCAACAGAATACACTTCTTTCCGGACTTGGCGAGCTCTTCGTCGGGATCAGGGTGTACGCTGCCAAGTCGCTCCTTAGAGAGAGCATCCTTGCTGCGTTCGAGCGCGGTGCGGACCGTGAATATGTTCTTGTTGTCGAAGACGCGGGCCGCCTTAATATCGACAGTGCGTTGGAAGAAGGCGCGATCCAGTTTCCGCATCAGTCGATTGACAGGCGGCCGCCACATGTCTTCATCTGCCATGGACGGAAGATGGCCTTTGGGGGGAGAATTTTCCTGTCGGCTTTGAGCTATCTTATCGTTCTTCCGATTTGAAGTACCCATGCGCATTTGATGGTGCGAAGCAACCTGCTATTCCTAGAGAATTTAGACCAAGCAACACTTGAAGTTGCAGTGTAGAGTCGTGAATGTACCGTGAGTCTTGGACCTGATTTTCACGTGCGTAATATTCTGTTGAATTTAAGGTTTGGCAGGGATCCGCGGCTTGTGCGTGTAGTTGCGCGTGCGCCATGATGGAGACGGGGATAGACGTGTGGGCCAGAAACTACCATCGCGTCGCCGTCGCGAGAAAACAAGGCACGCCAACTGTCCGGAGTCCCAGTCATCGACACCGTCCACACCATCGCGATCACCACCACCACCGCTCTCGAGCGATCCTTCCACCCACTCACAAACAATCAGTACAGTGGCCGCCCCAGTCGGCGGTCTCTTCCCGACTACCGCGAATGAGGTGTCGATAGCGCCCCCAAAGCACGACGAGCATCACCAGACATGGCGTCCGCCGGCGCCGGCGGAGGGGGCGGAGGCAACATCAAAGTGGTGGTGCGCGTGCGACCCTTCAACTCGCGCGAAGTAGGACGCAATGCGAAATGTATCGTGTCCATGAAAGATACCCAGACTGTGCTTTCTCCACCACCACCTGATGGCAAGAGCAAGCCGGTCAAGGCCGCACTCGAGGGCACCAAGACATTCGCTTTCGACAAGTCATACTGGTCCTTCAATCGCGACGACGGCAACTTTGCTGGGCAGGAGAATGTCTTCAACGACCTGGGCAAGCCGCTGCTGCAGAACGCCTTCCAGGGCTATAACAACTGTATCTTTGCCTATGGGCAGACTGGCTCGGGCAAGAGTTACAGTATGATGGGCTACGGCGAGGAGGAGGGTGTCATACCGCGCATTTGCAGAGACATGTTTGAGAGGATTGAGGGCGTGCAGGAGAAAGACACGAACACGACATGCACCGTCGAAGTCTCATATCTGGAAATTTATAATGAGCGCGTCCGTGACCTGCTCAATCCCAGCAATAAGGGCAATCTCAAAGTTCGAGAACATCCATCAACCGGTCCTTATGTTGAAGATTTGGCAAAGTTAATAGTGAGGAGTTTCGCGGAAATTGAACATCTCATGGACGAAGGAAACAAAGCGCGGACGGTGGCAGCGACCAATATGAACGAGACATCTTCCCGATCACATGCTGTATTCACCTTGACACTTACGCAAAAACGACACGACGTGGAGACCAACATGGATACGGAAAAGGTTGCGAAGATAAGCTTGGTCGACTTGGCTGGATCCGAGCGAGCGACCAGCACGGGTGCAACTGGAGCGCGACTGAAAGAGGGTGCGGAGATCAATCGTTCACTCTCAACGCTAGGCCGCGTCATTGCTGCACTCGCAGATCAAAGCACGGGCAAGACGAAGAAGGGATCACAAGTTCCGTACCGAGACTCAGTTTTGACATGGCTATTAAAAGATAGTTTAGGAGGAAACAGCTTGACAGCGATGATTGCGGCCATTTCGCCAGCCGATATCAATTTTGAGGAGACTCTCTCCACCTTGCGATATGCTGACTCCGCCAAGCGCATCAAGAACCACGCTGTTGTCAACGAAGATCCAAATGCGCGCATGATTCGCGAACTTAAGGAGGAGCTTGCGCAGTTACGAGAGAAGCTCAGTACCGGTGGAGGACTCGCAGAAGAGCAGTACAGCGCCGACACGCCCCTGGAGAAGCAGATCGTCAGTTTCACCAGTGCCGATGGCACGGTCAAGAAAGTGTCGAAAGCCGAGATCCAAGAGCAGCTGTCGCAGTCCGAAAAGTTGTACAAAGATCTCAACCAAACATGGGAAGAGAAGCTCAAGAACACGGAGCAAATTCACAAGGAGCGCGAGGCTGCGCTTGAGGAGCTAGGTATCAGTATTGAGAAGGGCTTCGTTGGGTTAAGCACGCCTAAGAAAATGCCTCACTTGGTCAACCTGAGCGACGATCCCTTACTAGCCGAGTGCCTCGTGTATAACCTCAAACCCGGAACCACGACGGTTGGAAATGGCGAGACCAATGATGAGCAGGTAGAGGGTGAAGCGAGTGGCAAAAGTGTTGTTGACATTCGGCTGAATGGGTCAAAGATTCTGCACGATCACTGCACTTTTGAGAATGTCGATGGCGTAGTCACAGTTGTTCCCAAGGATGGCGCAGCGATAATGGTCAACGGCATCCGCATTGAAGCACCGAAGAGGTTGCGATCAGGTTACCGTGTGATCCTGGGCGACTTTCATATCTTCCGTTTCAATCATCCCCAAGAAGCTCGGGAAGAAAGAGCAGAACAGGGCAGCCTCTTGAAATACTCAGTAACGGCAGAGCAACTGGACTCGCCCTCACGGCCACCGCCTGGCCATGAACGGACTTCAAGTGTGTGGTCTGAGCTTGACGGGGACAGTCCCAGCCCAGGCACTGAATCTCCTGCACCTTGGCGGACACACGGACGAGACAGTGATTGGGCTTTTGCCAGGCGCGAGGCCATCTCCTCGACACTGGGACCTGATCAGAAGATTTCTGAACTCACTGATGACCAACTTGATGTCCTGTTCGAAGATCTGCAACGCGTTCGAGCAGTGAGAAAAACGAGGCCCGAATCGAAGCTATTTGATACCAACGGAGGCGACACTGACTCTGAATCCGTAGCGTCACATCCCGTGCGCGATAAGTATCTTAGCAACGGCACGTTAGATAACTTCAGCCTGGACACTGCTCTCACGATACCCTCAACGCCTCAACATTCTGGAGAGGAGGACTTGAAGCATGTGCGCGAAGAGATGCAAGAGCAGCTGGAGAAGCAAAAGGAAGAATATCAACAGAAGCTGCAGTCTGCGGAAGAGGGCAATGTAGAGATTGAAGAGCTGCGGAGTGAGAAGACGAAAATGGAAGCTTCACTTCAAGAAATGAAGGAGCAAATGCAAAAGCAGCTTGCTGAGCAGAAGAAAGATTTCGACAAGAGATTACGCGAGCTCAAGTCCCCTCCGAAGCCGAGACGTAAGAGCCATGGCAAGCTGGAACTCAGTGAGCGAGACATCTGGCTCGCGAAACATATTCTCGAACATTGGAGACGCCATCGATACGTCGCAATGGCAGCAGCAGTCTTGAGAAATGCTTCGACCCTGAAAGAAGCTCAAGTCATGAGCCAGCAGATGGAACGCAGCGTCGTGTTTCAGTTCACAGTTGTAGACGTTGGCCATACTTTTGGCTCTTCGTACGACTTGGTGCTCAATGGGGTCGGCGCAGAAGAGAGCAATGATCCTGATCTGGACCTTACGCCTAAGCCGTGTGTGGCGGTCAGAGTGATTGACTTCCACAGCAACGTCATTCACCTGTGGTCCATCCCAAAGCTTCACAAGCGAGTAGAAGCCATGCGAAAGATGGTTCAGTACCTTGATCGACCAGAGTACATGCAGCACTTCAACGTTGGAAACCCGTTCGAAGAAGATTGCATGCCTGAATACACACGCATCGGAGACTCTGACATTCCATTGGCGGCCGTGTTCGAATGCCGGGTGCAAGACTTCACCCTCGATGTGTACTCGCCCTACACGTGCAGTATCATCGGCGTGGTACATCTCTCGCTCGAGCCGAGCTCTGCAGAAGCACCGAGCAACACGTTGAAGTTCAATGTTGTGATGCATGATCTCGTTGGGTTTGCCGAAAGAGAGGGCACCAACGTACATGCACAGCTGTTCATTCCAGGCGTGTCCGAAGAAGGCGGGGCGACAACAACGTCCCTAGTCAGTGGCTTCGGTGAAGGCGCCATTCGCTTCGAGAGCGTGCACAGCATGAGTCTGCCGCTCTCGGCACCTCACGATTCCAGCTTGAGAGTCAGTGTATTCGCGCAGGTCACAAGCATGCATCTCGATAAGCTCCTTAGTTGGGACGACATGCGTGATGCATCAATGGCTGCGAACATCAAGCCAAGGGCCAAGCGCGTTCACTCCAGGATACCAGAGCACGAGTACTACACCGACGAACGACATGACGTCTTTGCGCGGGTACAGATTCTGGAGATCAGCGAGGATGGTACTTACCAGCCTGTCGAAGTCGTTCAGGATGACACCTTGGATCAAGGTGCGTATCAATTGCATCAAGGCCTTCAAAGGCGCATCGTCCTGAGCCTTGTTCACAACTCTGGAGAAAGCTTGCCATGGAAGGACATCGACCGTTTGAAAGCTGGCAAAGTGCGGTTGCTCGACAGCACAGGCAAGATATCAGATGAGGACACGAGCCAACCAGATGTTCCATTGCCTTCTGTGTCACCTCCTATTATACGGAACAACACTGACGGCACAACGAATGTCAAAGTCGTAACCCAATGGGACTCCAGTGCTCATAGCTCTGCGCTCCTAGATCGTCCAACGCTTGACAAGTATCGAGTGCAGTTGACTTTGAAGTGGGAGGTGCACTGCCCGAGAGTTACCCACCCTCTGCAGTTCGCCTTCAACTTCTCAGTACAGACCAGGCCACGCACATGGTTCCGGCAAAACTCGCTGCTTGGGCAGTTGTTCTACAATCAGCGCGTGGTGCATTCCACTGCTTCAATTTACGCCGTCACGCTTAAACCTAGCCAGGCAAAGCGAGCAGGTGACCTTTGGCGGATGGATACCACAGGGGAGTACATATCTGGCGAAGAGCTGCTCTCCAGTTGGGCACCGCGAGGCGTATCGCTCATCAGAGATTATATGAATCTGCGCAAACGTCAGCGTCGTGTGGCCGAGATCGAAGCCGCAAGAGGAGTCCTGTCCTTCGGCGCCCTTTCACCACCTGCGAAAGCACAGCTGCCAGAGGAACAGCCTTACAACGATGAACAAAAGGAATTGATCGAAAAGGTCCTCGACCTCTGGACGACAGACTCCACACCAGGGGAGATCATGCTTCTGCAATCGAACACAGATTCCCCACAACGAGGTGCTGCATTCGCGAATGGCAACTCCACGAACGGCAGTGGCGAGGCAGCTCCCCTTGCGGCTTCAGTCGAGGCGCATCTGAAGTCACCAACGGTGCTTAAAGCAGGTTGGCTCCTCTGTCCTGACCTGTCGGGTTCTCATTGGGTGCGGACGTATGTCGAGCTTCGACGACCTTTCCTGCACCTTTACAGCAAGGAGGGCGATGAGGTCCAGGCCATCAACTTGACCAATTCACGCATCGATGCTGAACCGGAAGTTGCCAAACTACTCCAGCGTCCTAACGTGCGGATGGAAGTTTGGGCGGTATACTCTACCAAGGCATGGCTCTTTGCGTGCAGAAATGACAAGGAGCGTGGAGAATGGATCTGGGCTGTTGACCGCTCTTATGCTAGCAACAGTGGAGGTCGGACGCCGGAAGAATGGGAATAGAACATGACGATGGGACAGATAATCTACTTTCTTATGTCGTTGGATGAGGAAGAGTTGGGGGTCACGAACTGGCGCAAACGACTTTGTCCTTGAGATACCCCTATCGCGATTGGCTAGCCGCCCGTGATTGTTGATCGGTGATAATTATTATAGATTGCGACATTTATGTGCATGTAATACTTGCCATGAACAAAGATCTTACTGTGATCACAGGAAATGCGATTCTTGGTGCTCCGCACACGACCCGAGACCGGCACATCGCGTCTCCACTTCAGCTTGCATCCGCGAGCGAGCATCGAGCAACACTAACCTCACTTCAGCGCATCGCACCAGAGCCGCGTAGTCTTCTCTACCAAATATTGTTGTCTCGCGGGCAGAACAGTTCTGCATGGATGAACAAAAGCCTACTGACCAGCAATCCAGCTCAAAACACTGGCTCCGCCACTATGGCAATGCGGACGAATATCGGTGGCGAAGAGCGACTCACAATGGCCGGGACATGTTCGTTCGCCCCATCGGGCTGGTTGAATCTTCATTCGATTCTGATGGGCGCTATTACGAAGGAAGAGCAGACATGACTTGTATGCTCAATTTGTGCATCAAAAATGAGTTGACCGCCGAAGACTTTCGAGAGAGGATCCTACTTGGATGGACGGCATTGAGGGGGAGGCACGGGCTTATTGGGTCGAGAACAATGAGAGACGACTCCTATGGAAATCGATTTGCACCCAAGGGCTTACATTTTGTAGTTGATGTGCATGAGAGGTTGAATACGGCGGTGGAAGCTGCAGGAGATCTTGTCGTGTTTTTGGAAGACCACTACGGAAGGGTGGATCATTGGGACTTTTACACACATTGCCAAAATGTTGCACGAATTCTGGATGCTGATCAGGCGCTCGCGAGACTGTTTGTTCTTCCAGAAGAGTTGGAGAACGGAGAGAAGGTCTTGCGATTGCTGTTCGTGTTTGGACATCAGATTGCGGATGGGCTGAGTGGTGAGAGGGGTTTTTCTTTCGTCGCTAACTTGCTTGCTGACTCGTGACAGCTTGGGTCTGGACGCGAGATTTTGTGCGAGTCCTCAATCAGCCTGTGAAGGCTATCAAGCAAGAGATCCTTGATTCCATGGATCCAACGAAGATGCTGAAGCATTTACCCCTACCACAAGAGGCTCTATACCCGAAAATACCCGGCTCACAAGCGAGACAGCGCTGGTTCTGGGCCATCACTCGGGTGCTTCGACATGTCCGTGAGCCTCTCCCGGTTGGATTTGACAATCCACTACAACGACAACAGCGTAGAGAAGCGACTCCTTTGTCGCCTGTCTACAGGAGCGTGCTCGACTACACCAAAACACCACCTCTCAACACCATTCCAGTCCAGATTCACGTACCAAATTCTAACACACAGCGTTTACACCAACTCGCCAAAGAAGCCAGAGCAAGTATGGGGGCTACCATATACGCCTTAGCGGCAATGTGCACAATGGAGTTCCACGAAGAACGATACCCCAACGTCCGTCTCAAAGACAGGAAGTGCTTCATCACAGGCTTTCCACTCAACCCACGAGCCTTCTTTAACTTCCACACCGATCCGGAGAGTATGATGCTCGCCTTCTCCGACGGGATCTGGCTGCCCTTCCTGCCCTCGGACCTACCGGTCGAGGGCCGCATACGTCTCCTAGCCAGACAAGCCCAGCGGCATCTCTCCGCATATCAGAAACGAGCAAAGCCACAGGGAGATGATGCGAAGCGACAGTTTCTGAATAGCCGTGGCGCGGGGCTTGTCCTTGCAAATCAGTATTTCTACAGTCTAGAACGAGCTGACAGCAATCTGCCGAGTGAGTTACGAGAGGGCGTGAATCTACAAGGCGCGTATCCTCCTCGCATGAACCCTACTACGCAGACGCATGGCGTGAGCTCTGTTGGAAACAGGGAAACCTTCATCAGAGGCGGGATATACGACTTGAACGATCCTCAGAAAGACTTTGTCGCAGACTTTCGGGATTTGACAGCCAGTGTTCGAGCCCGGGACGGCGAGTTCCTGATCGGCATCGGAGGAACAAAAGATGGTCTTTTCTGCACGCCCAGTGTCGACATGTCGGTCATGGATCCAGTTTTGGTCAATCGATGGAAGCACCGCTTTGAGCACGCACTAGATCCACAAGGGGTAACAGAGCAATCGAAGCTGTAGAATTCTCTGAAATACTGTAAAATTAGACAGATCTGCAAAATATTTACTAACAACCACTATAAGCGAAATAAGCTCCAAAAAGAGATGGTCATCAAGGTGTCGTAAAAGAGAGTTCAGAACGATACAAAAGCCTCTCAAGAACAGTAACAGTTATCAAAACCCTGCGTCGTCATCGCTTTCCGCGTCGAACATGCCTTGCCAGCTCAGGCATTCTTCTGGAATGTCTGCACCCACTCTTGGGGTTTGTCGCAGTTTCCAGGTAATTCCGGCTCCTAAGAGAGCCAAGATAGCAAGTGCGGCCCAGAGAGAGCCATTCACGACAACCACAGAGTAGTCGTCGGAGAGGTAGTAGCTGATGCCGGTCAAGCCAACGGCAAAAGCTTTGAAGAGTTCTGAGACGGATATTACTCCTATCAGAGTTCCTGTCGAAGATGCGTCGGGTGCTGCAGAGAATACTAGAAGCAGTACCAAAACATGGGCCGTTCCACCGAGCGTGCTCTTAACGAGCGTTGCTATCGTATTGACAACGGCCGAGATGATGTGTGATGCACCGGTGGCATTGACCCCGAACACTACCAGAGGAATGATGATGTACAGGACTGGGAAGACCAGAGATGTCCTTCGGTACATCGGGAGCAGGCCAATCTTGCTCACAACGAACGGTACGAGATGCATGATTCTGAGAGCTGCGACAGCCTGCACGACCAGCATGATGGGACCCAGCCACGAGCAGGGGATGCTGAGTCCAAAGTTGTGAGTTGAATCGTGGCCGATATGAGGCATGAGAGACTCGAACGTGGAAGCGTGCAGGGACAGCACGGAGAAAGAAGCCAGCAGGATCAGAACAGACGGTGCCGTTACCATCTGACTGATACTGATTCGAGAAGGTCGTGGGGCTGCAGCGTCGTCATTTAGTGCCTCGATAATGGAGATGCTCAAGGATTCCTCAGAGCTGTTTAAGAGCGACTGGCCTAGGAAAGTGGCCTTCTCGCAATCGACGTGTTCTTCATCCAGGTTGTCCTGTTGAGCACCAAGCAATGTCTCATCTAGGAGGATGAGCTCTGAAATACCGATTCCCAAAACGAGGAGACCGCACGCCAGCTGTCCACCAAGGCCTGGATACTCGATAAAGATGCCGCCAAGGTGATCTTTCGCAGCTTGCCGGATGAAGCTTGCGACAAGTGGGCCAAGCTGGCCACAGACAGCAACGACTGGAAGCCGTGCGACAATCTTGGTGCGGCTGTTGCTCTCGTGTGTAAAGTCTGCGAGCATAGCAAGTCCAGAGACAGTCGCGGCACTGCTAATAGCTCCAGCGAAACAGCGCAAGACACAGAATGCGGCGAAGCTGGTAGCAAAGCCCATGGACAAGCAACACATGGACATGCCCGCCAACCCGATCAAGGCTACTCGTCTTCGGCCGAGCTTGTCTGCTGCGAACCCCCATAGAAGGCCAGCGGCGCTTCCGAAGTAGTATGCGCATTGCAAAACACTGCGAAGGAATGAGGTGTCCATGTTTAAGCATCCGGTTCCGGATGGTAGAAGTACATTGATCTGGGAAGCAAGCGAAGAGGCCATGATAGCTTCAGCCAGAAACAGGAGGTAGATCATAACCAAGTTTTTCCGCTGTCGCGGTGTATAGATCTCTGGCTCTTCCATCTCTTCCGCCTGTGCATCCTGCCTAGTGTGTTCCATCTTCTCCATGTCTCGCACGGGTATCAATGACCGCGTCTTGCGGTGGAAGCCCAGCATCGCAGGCAACTGATGTGTTCTTTAGAGACTGTACATATGTCCAAGAGGCCGACAATCGAAGATCGTGATTGCACAACAGTGGTCGTGCTGTGTAGAGAGCGTGATGGGAGTCGCGTCCAGCGCGAATGCCTGTAGGGAGCAAGAGAGTGTACGGTACGGTGCAAGAAGTCAGAGAGAGCGTACGGCCCTGCAAGGCGGCCTTATGTATGATAATGAATGACAAGAAGAGGTGCTCACCACGAGCACGCGCAAAGAGCGTCTATCGGCTCATCAGTGTCAGAGATACAGAAGACAGCAGAGGGAGGTGTTCCTCCACACCTTACGGAGGACTAGGAAGCATAGCATAGACGGCCTCCTGGCCAATGCCGCAGGAGCCTGTCTAGGACTACGGAGGTAGGAGGAGCCGTTCGCAGGCGCTTGGACCCATACATCTCAAAGATACATGTGGTTGCACGGCCAATCACACGTCTACCAAGAGCGAGCTTGATGCATCCTCGAAACGTTCTTCTGATTGTTCCACCAGCGCTCACGCTATTGATGTCTCGTCGCACCTTGAACAGCCTGACGGCACGTTCGACGCATTTAGAACCGGCCACATCGGACCGGGTACGGCGGCTAAGACTGAGCGCTTCCACACGCTACACAAAGACACGATGATTGGCAAACCTCGCTCCGAACGACAGTGCCATCTGGCTTCACCCATGCTTTGGATCGTTTTGCTCTTTGCAATCTTCATACCGAACGTCTCAAGGCCCACATGGCATCGTAGCCTGCAATTGCAAGAGCCGCTTCTCACCGAGCACAAGATCCAATGAGACAGTGGCTTCTAGAGTGCCTGGCTCTGTGAGCTTGCTGACTAGTCTTGGACTCGAGTACATCTTCTGCTTGCACTGCTTCGATCTGTCTTCGCACTGTATCACGGCCGACTTTCCTCTGTATCTTTCCTTGGCGACGACTTTCCTTGGTGTGCTTTGCCTTTTCCCCCTCGTTCGTTCATTCCTCGTTCCAGCAACGAAAATCTAATCCGAAGGCGCCGGCGCCAGAGTTGCAAGACGAAACCATTCTTTCATCTTCATGTCGAAGCATGTTTGGCGGCATCAACAATCGACGCAAACCGTCGCAGAAGAAGACAAAATCGCGACCATTTGGAAAGCTTACTATCGATACCAAGTGTGCGAGCCAGCCTAGGGTCTTTCCCTATGAGTCTCGCGTCCAGCAGCTGAGCTTTGTGAGCTTCGCCGAGTCGAAAGCCCGCAGAGACGCCCATTCTCGTGAGGGCTCAAGGGAGCACAATGATGACCGAACGCCTATCAATCCTGGAGCTCAGCAGCTGGTTCCCAAACCTCAAGCATCGATCGGTTCAATTCGCAGTACGCGAGGTGCTATCGTGGAGAAGGAGGCCTCATCGGAGCAACATGGCTTAGTGGTCCCTCCTCAAAGCCGCGTGCAGGCCCTCCGACCGACTCCGCTGAATCTCAACCACGGCATCTCTCCTTCCGACCGTGCTATTCCTATTGGCATATCACTATCACCGTCCACGATCTCGAAAGCGACACCCGATCCACGATCCTCGACATCATGGTCTCAATCGCCAACAGTTACACAGGTCCACGTTGGCGAGAGAGAGTCTTCAGGCTACGGTCGCGAAGCTGCCACGCCAGTCATCGTCATTACTCCTGCTCAAGACAGTTTTCCAACCACCGAATCACTGGAGGTCAACAAGCGCAGGCCAGCTTCGAGTGTCTATTCTCGATACACCAATTGCATGCCCAGGAGTTGCGGACAAAGTGATTTGCCACCAGTCCCTCCGCTTCCGCTGTTTGTACAAACGCAACCGACACAGTCACGGTTCTCCGACTTTACTACTTTTGAAGAAGACGGTACACTAATGACACCCAAAAGCTTGCCCGACAATGAAACGATGCCTTCTGGGAATCGCAATTCGAAGAGGACGACAGCAGGCTTGCCCACTCCACGACGGTCCAGAGGCTGGTGGAATATTATCACATCGCCTTTTTCTGCGAGATCCGGCCACATGACCTTCTGGCGCTCTCCTACCCGTCTGGAACATGAGACAGATTGCGAACCTGTCCTGCGCACTGCGGCCGAAATGGGAACAGCGGATTCTCATGCCGGCATAGTCTTTTTAAACCGCGGACCCGATGACGATGAGCTCCGCTCTGCCCCAGCGATTGAGAGTAACAATAATTCGGACATACCGACTGTGTTGAAGCGATCAGACACAGCACCTGGCGCAATGGATGCACATGCCAAGGCGGTGAACATCTACCGGATACCAAGCCAAGGACTGGCAGCTCCGTATTACGACACTAAGAGAAATTTCCCAAGCGTTTACCTGGGTACGGCTGCTGCAAAGAGAGGCGTCGATGACAATCTCGCTGGATGGAGCCCGTCACAAAGCGTTTTCATTCCTGATCGGCAGCAGTCTGTTCATAGCAAATCTGTCCACAGTCTGGATGCTACGGTCTTAGAAGCGGCACTGCAGCCGGCGGGAATCGCAAGTGTGGAGGAAAGCTCAACACACGAGCATCGCTCGGCGGGTCCAATTGACTCTTCTTCCTCGTCTCCAGCCTCAAATAAAGATCGAGGGGCGGTCTTCTCCACGCCGTCGGAAGAGGAATTGATGACTCCCCCAACAGTCAAATCACAACCCAAGCGAGGAATGACCCAGGTCACAAACACTTCTATGATGTCGCCCTTGTCAACAACACCAGTGGTCCAAGATGCGCATTTTGGAAGGATTGTCGGCCCCGCGTCTGCTCTCGGGGAGCAGGAACATGCTGCGATGGAGTCTGGATCAACAGCACCAGGGCCTGGGCTGGGAGCAGCGACCATCGCGCATCGAGAAGAGGTCAGCAGCTGCCGAGGCATTCTGACAGAGACATTATCGGAGAAGGACGTCGTCAGACCCCCTCACACAAGACAGGACTCATATGGCCTTGGTATATCCGACGGCGAAGGCGACTTATTCCCTCCACCTAAACCTCTCTCAGAGAAACCGCGCCTTGGAACTGATCGGTTTGGCCAACTGGAAGTCCGAAGCGCTGATAAGGTCAGAGTATATAGACCATGGTATCGCCGATTCTTCTGGCTCTTGGCCACTGGGGCGGCTTCAATCTTGATGCTTCTCATCGTCCTCCTGGTCGCGTTCATTCCGCAATGGCACCACGATGTCGACACGCCTGTGGAGGTGTCCTGGCTGAATTTGACCGGCTTTCCAGCTCTGCCAGTGGGAGTCAGCACGGTCATACAACCCAGGAACACAGTCTCAGAGAACTCGTGCGTCTCTCCAGCAGCGATGTGGAGTTGTGCTGCGGCTGGTCAATCTGGCCCGAAGGTGCCTAATTTCCGTTTCGAAATACGTTTTCGAAACGGCACGCTTCCAAGTAATGACACGGAAGTCGATTCCTCTTCGAACAGCACCATGGTCAAACGGTGGCAAGATAGGAGCAAACTCCATCAATTCATACGCAGAAGTTTGTGGGGCGAGTATCTGTACACTTCCACTCCGTCGCCACCATCGAAGAGCGATCAGCAATTCATGGGCCAAACAACAGACAACATCACCGAGCCCTACAATGGAGAGAAAACACCATTCTACATGTCCCTTCTCGACCCTGTGGCTCTGATTACCCAGTCATCCAGCCTGCACAAGCGAGACAGCAACTTCCCCTACCCATACCCCTCAGATTCAGACGTAAAATCCGCCGCCAATGCGTCCACGTCCGCCCCGTCTAAGGTCCCAGCACCGGCGACGAAACCAAATGGTCAGCCCGACGATCAACTCCTGTACCCACACGTTGTCGCGCAGCCGTTAAGACTGTACAACCGCGGTAAAGACTCTGAGCACTACGGTTTCTACACGTACTTCGACCGCTCCATCTACATCTCAGGAACAGGCACCGGCTCCACATCTTCCCTGAGTAATAGCTCCGGCAACTCCAACGTCACCAGCATCAACGTAGCCCTCTCCAATGCAACAGCCGTGTGCACATTCTCCCAAACCCGACTCCACATCCAGATCTGGACGCGTCGCGACGCTGTGACCACACTCTCTAGTCTTAAGAACCCGAGTGACACAAGCCCTGTCAAGGCTCAGAATTCTTCAGCAAACGACATGGTCTCCCCGGGAAGCTTTCCCTATGCAGTGACAGTCACTTCCGATAGACATGGCGGGCAAGCAGATGAGAAGGGTGTTTATTGCTATGGTATAGATGATGAGCAACATGTGTCTGGTAACGCGAAGACGTGGGTGTTTGAACATCGAGGTGTGAGTGGGAAGTTGGTGAATCCGGCTGATGTTCCTGGTGACGACGATGATGGCACGGCTCTGCGCAGACGCAGCGATGGAGAGGCTGGCATGGGGATTGATGGAGGCTCAGGTGGCTGTAGCTGTCAATGGCAGAATTGGACATGACGCGAAATCGTCAGCAAAGAATTGAGATGAGAGCGTTGTCAGATAATCGTAATGTAACTGATACATCCCCATATACATATATGTGCTGTGTCATAACCCGCTCCTTTTGACATTTTTGATGAGATTGCTCTCCCTTCTCGAGATAGGTAGTTCCGTCCGGTTTTGGAAAATTATCCATATGATACATTAGTGGACCGAGATTTGTTGACTGAAGACTTTAGAGTCCAACACTGGCATAGTGGCTTTCTCAGCGAACATCTTGCCAAGGGCATCGACGACCTCGAACTCTTCGAGAACGGCACCAAAGCTATCGCAAGTCAATCAGCCTACGCTTGACCGACGCATCAGGAGGAGACTCACCCATAGCACCTGACTTTGGTGGACAGGTCCATCTTCATCCTCTCAAAGTCGACCTTGTCAATCTCCCGAACTCTGTCATGCTGAAATATCATGGACCAGGCCATGACGGGCGTAATCTCTCCATCTCGATCCAATGGCAGCCGACTGCTCAAACTCAAGAGCTTAGAAAGAGAGTTGCTGTCTAGCTCTTCGGGCATCTGATGAGGATATTTCTCTGCGGGTTTATGCATAATATGGGAGTAGGGGGCTCCTGTCGCCATCAAGGCATGTCCGGACATATGTTCATGCTCCATGTCATCGGCTCTCTCCATGGGATGATGGAACGGCTGGCCTTGGGGGTTGTGCGAGCGCACCATGAGGTATTGCATGTGGTCCATGCAGGGTCGTTCCAGCCTAGAAAGAAAGGTGAGCGTCAGCCGAAACGAACTTCGAATGTTCGAAAGGCCTACCGAGGCATTAATCGACCACAGTCGGCTAGCCCTGCGGCGGAGGAGAAGGGTAGGGTCCGGGAATTTGGATGGGTCTCCCCTGGGAATCATACGTAAGAACAAAATCGATGCCGATCTGATCGTAGTCCAGCCTGTTTGTGGGCAATTGTGCCATATTCCGTGCCTGGCCTGCTTGCATGTTCATGGGAATATTTGGCATGGGTGGAGCTGCGCCCATATGGCTCGTCATGCTAGAGGGCGGCGGGCTGAGACCAGTGCTGTCCGAGGCGCCACGATAGCTGCCAGATATGCTTCCGCTCGAGCTTGGGCCATACCCGCTGTTCTCTCGTTGGAACTTGATGGGTGATTCGCCGAACTCGTACGATATGCCATGCTGAAGCAGCAGCTGCTTAAGTCGGCGGTTCTCATCGGCGAACTGGTCTCGCTCTCGGGATGTCGTACTGTAGAGTTCCTTCAAGCGCAGCACTTCTTGCTCGAGAGCCTTGATATACATCTCCTTTCGCTCTCTATGCGTCCTGGATTGTGTCAGTGAAAATCGACAGAAGGTGATGGGCTATGCTTACCTCTGCGCCTGTCGATTGAGCTCCTGCCTTCTCGTGAGAGCCGGTTTGCTGTCGGGTTTTGGACCTCTTCTCTTGGGAGGCTGGCCATCTAATCACAGCTTACTTAGCAGGGATTTCGACTAGTGCATCCGTTGAAAGGCATACCTTTAGTCTGCTTTTTTTCTGGTTGCAGGCTTCTCAAGAAGTTGAGGTTCAGCGGACTCTTGCTTTCGCTGGATGCAGAAGGAGGCGGTCCTTGATATCCGGTAAGCATCTGTGCAAGCAAGAGAATAACCACCTTGATGAAGATGGGCCACGATCACAATGCTGTAGCAAAAGGGAGTCGGTACGGCGGAGGTTCGGGCCGATCTGGGTGAATGATGCGCACGTACCATAATTGACATCGGGATTCATGTGATCGGTCTGCAAGTCATGGGGGAGGCCATGCACTCCAGAATAGGCTGCCATTCTGGATGATGGAGGCAATTGCTCTGCTATCAACGTCGTGCCTGCACACGTTGTCAGCGAATGGTGAGGCAATCGAGATGCGAATTCGTCAATGCAAGACTGTAGTGAGAAGATGGATGTAATGTGGGATGGCGAGCAAGCGCACGCAATGGAACTTGAATGCTCAAATGCCAAATTGCTCCATCCATCGCGCGTTGGATTCGGTACAGAAATGCAAATGCTCGTGACCAACGAACAAGGCCCACAGGTTACTCGGACGAGGCACGATGGAGGACAAGTGACAGCAGAACATGGGTGAGCAGGGCGGGCAGAGCGAATGAAGAAGCTTACCTCTGTCGCACGCAGGAACCCGATGCCTTGGTGGAAAACTGAAACGCAAAGTCGGTCACTCGTCGCCCGCGCCGATGGTTCTTGTGCTCGCGGCGGGCTGTGCTTCTCGCTGTCGCCGGCGGATTTGGAATTCAAGCGGCGATGCAGCGCGTTCGCGTGGAAGATGAGGGTCGAGGGATGATGCTATGGACGATTGATGATGGCAGGCCGTATGGCGCAGCACCAGTGCGTGGATGCCCGGCGTGCTGTTTGCTGGTTGCCGGTTGCTGGGTGATGCTGATGAGGAGTGAGGTGCGCCGCGATGTAATGCGATGCGATGCGATGCGCGAGGGTGGCTGGCGAATCGGTTGGTCTCGGGAGGGGAGGGTCCTGTCGCGGCGTCCTCAGGGCTGGCGGGCTGGCGGGCTGACGTGCTGGCGGGCTGACGTGCTGTAGAGTATAAGGGAAGGGACAGAAGGTGCGGGCAGACGGGTAGCGTTCTGGAAGGGAGGACGGAGGACGGTGGACGGTGGGACAATCAACAATCACACTCGCACTCGCAATAGCCGCTGCCAGCCACACGAGCTTGGAACTTCGAGGGAGAGGAAGGAGGGGAGTGCAGTGGAATGATGATGATGTTGAGAAGGGAAGGGCAGCGGACGCGTTCTGCAGGTGAGAGGTTGCAGGTTGCACCGCGTGTTGCAATCTCGCAGCGGCCGACAGTCATGCGCACGGCGAGAAGCTGGACCAGACGACGTGGACCAGACGACGGAGGTAGGAAGGTATTTCAGACTTCAATCAAAGCGCTTGATGAGAGGGTCTGGATCGTGTGAGAGACGGTGGCTAATGCAGGTCGGCGGGCGCTGTCCTGGGTTCAAGGTTGGGACCGCAGCCATCTCTCCCACTGCCACTCGCTCTACTGCCACTGTACCAGCCTGATGCCCGCTGCGCAATCAATGCATCTCTGATGATCGCCAGTGCTGAACAAGAAGCTCTCGGTATACGCGATGCTTCCATGCACAGACGAGCACAGTGTCGACGTCAGCGGTGCTGAGACCTGGAAGCTGGGAAGGACACGGGCAGGAAGCGACAGTACCGGTACCTCCATAGTAGTAGTCAGCATTATTATTACCACCACTCCATTCCGCGCTTGGCCAGGCGGTTTGGAATACAATGCCTCCGTCGGGCAAAGCGTGTCGCGCCCAAGCGGGCAGTCTGCAGCAGAAGTCGTTGCGCTGGCCTCTGCCATCATGCCATGCAGCCCGTGCTGTGTGCAAGCATGCAGCGTCGCGTCATTTGTGATGTCCCTCCTCCGTGTCTCCTCCTCCAAGGCCTCCTACGGAAGGCTACCTCCTACAGCACCGTCACTGATCACTCTACCGCCCGGTGCTGTATGCGCTACGCCTACCTGCCCGCCCTCCTTGCTGTGTCACCCACCAATCTGCACTAATCTGCACCCTGCACCCTGCACCCTGCAAGACATTCACCGCGCCCAACGAACAAACAGGTCATCGTCACGCTGCGGACGATGGTGCTGGTCCTCGACATCTTGTGGAAAGTCGCCCTGGGCGTGCGTTGCGCTGCCTTTACTCTACCGTGGCTTGTCCATTTGTTCTTTGCAGATGCCGCGCTCTCTGCACTGCTGCCGCTATCCGCCCTCTTCCCGGACTTGGCCTACAATCTTTCATCACGCATAGCCGAGTCGGTATGGCTTGGCATCCAGTTGATTTTCACGCGCCTCAACCACGCCAAGATTGTCGTTTCGGGCGCTGATCGCTTGCCGAGAGGGGAGAGTGCAATTATCGTGTCCAACCACGTAGAATGGGCTGATTTCTGGCTTCTGCAAGAGGTTGCTATATACTGCGGAATGCTTTCGAGATGTCGATGGTTTGCCAAGCAGCAGCTCAAATGGGTCCCCTTCCTAGGATGGGGCCTGTGGGCGATGGGCATGCCGTTGGTGAGTAGAAATTGGATGTTAGACCAGCGAGAGATGGAAAGAGTCTTCTATGGTGTGACGCGGCGGCAATGGCCAATGTGTAAGCGGCCTTCTGGCCATCTTGGGATCATGGTTCTTCATGCTGAACATAGGTAGGGTTGGTCTCGTACAGCGAGGCTACAAGATATACCGCTGCCAAACGACGTGAAGCGGAGGCGTGGTGTGCTGCTAATCATAGGTCTCTTGGACAACATCTGCTCTATCCTCGCACCAAAGGTTTCGTAGCGACGGTCCAAAAGCTCCGCCACACTCGTCATGTGAAAGCCGTGTACGACTTTACCATTGCTTATGGCAAAGATGGCAAAGATCGTTTTCAACAACCGCCCACGTTCTGGCAAGGCTTATCGCAGCCTCGACTGGATAAGACCTGGAGATTCTACGTGCACGTCGATCGACATGAACTCCAAGACTTGCCGCACCAGGACGACGACTTGGCTAAATGGCTCGAGGCTCGGTGGGTGGCAAAGGGCGAGAGATTGGACAGACTTCGCCAGCGCTTAATGGATGGTTTGGCGTGGGAGCCAGAATCAGCGTCTGGCTTCAAGCAGGATTAAGCATCCCGCCCTGTGAGGACATGAGAAGGTCTGAAGGAGAACGACACCGTAAAAGCCAAATCGCAAGGCGGCAAGTTTATTGGAATACTTTCCCACACCATTCATGACTTCTTCGAGGACGACCTTAGCATTTGCAGACGCGTATCGTCGTCGATGAAGAATTTCGAGAGCCGTCATTCTAAGGGAAGCGCCTTGCGAGCAAGGCGTGTTATCGGGTGCGAGATGAGCTCACCACTCTTACATCTATGCCGGCGACACAGGCTCCGTGATGAGCTGCTAGAGGCGCTACTGATGGACTTCCCCAGAGCCTCCACCTGCGAATGGACATTTTCGCGATTCTTCGCTCTCGCGATGGCTTCAGTGATGCCTCCGCAGCCTCCCTGTGGCGGGAAACGGTGTCAATCATGCGAGTTGAGTTTGCCAAGTCTGTTTCTTAGCTATCAGACTCTTCCATCGAGTAGCAGAGCCAAAGACGACTGCCATGTCAAGCATCTTGTCCAAGCTACGACGCTAATGACAGCCAAGCGGCAGTCTGTACGTTTGCCGTTGTCGCGTGAAGAGCTGAATAGGCGACCAACGCGAGCGCGTGTCTTGACCAATCAGAAGAGCGGTGAACCCTTCAAAACCAAGGCTTTACGGCCGTGCGGGCAGGTACGCGAAGCACACATCAGCCATTGTGCCATGTGTCAAAGGAGCACCATTCCCATTCTGCATCATGCTTAGTTTGACCTCTTGCCTGACACTTAAAAGGGTGGACTCTTCCTGATTTGCTCTTCAGGATCAGGCAAGCAAGTTCAATTCGCCAAAGATCGCCTGCTGAAGCGTTCGAGAGAGCTTCCACATGGCTAACTTCATCAGCTTGACCAACTTAGCAGTCTTGGCATTATGTTACATTGCCTACAGAACGATTCAAAGCTTCATCAATGCTCGCAAATTCAAGACTTTCGCGGATGCCCATGGGTGCGAAGAACCTTACGATTTGTCGGGGCCATGGCCCTGGTCACTACTGGACGGCATCGACCGCTTTCGAAGGACCATGAGAATGATTCGACAGGGCGCGGACATTTTGGACGAAGTCATTAGCGAGCAGTTTAAGCACACGCGAACTCCAAGAGCGACCCAGTTTGAGGGCACCGTTGCCCTTACGGTATGGCCCTCACATGGCCCGTTGAATGCTCCGACTGACAGAGAAAATGAGGAATAGACTATTGAGCCAGCCAACATACAGGCGCTACTCGCTACGCAATTCAAAGTGAGCCTGATTTCAGATGCATGTAAAACCTGTTGTGATGTTTTCTGAACGACTTCTAGGACTTCCAGATTGGGGAAAGACGGATCAACCAGTTCTACCCTCTGCTGGGCAAGTCGATCTTTTCCAGCGATGGACCGTGAGTCCAGCGACGTTGTTCTGATTTCACCACTACGCTAACAAGCTAAAGTTTCTGGGAGCATTCCCGTGGCCTTTTCAGGCCTCAGTTTAATCGAGAACAGATCAACGACTTGGAAGAAACGGAACACGCCACTCAGGCTCTGATCGAAGCCATTGGATCCAGCAATAGCAGCGGATGGACAAGGGATGTCGAGCTTCAGCCTTTGCTGTTCAACTTCACGCTCGATACCGCAACCCACTTCCTCTTTGGCGAATCAGTAAATTCTCAATCTCTGGCAGTCAAGGAAGCTCGCGGCGAGGCTACCGGCAGCGGCAGCGCGGACCAAAAGCAATTCATGGCCGATTGGGAGTTAGCATCCAAAGTGCTATTGAACCGCATCAGATTCCAGTCACTGTATTCACTGGCAGATAGCCTCGAGTTCCGAAAAGGAATCCGCCGAATCAGAAAATTCACCGAACGATTTGTCGAGAGAGCCGTTGATCCAGCCGCTGCGAACTCGGAAAAGCAGCAACATAAGAAATACAACCTCCTCTCCGCGCTAGCGAAACAGACACATGATCGTCAAGAACTCCAAAACCAAACACTTGCCATCTTGGTCGCAGGCAGAGACACGACATCAGCGCTCCTCGGCTGGTGTTTCGCTCGACTCTCGCTTCACCCCGAAATATTCCAGAAACTCCGCACAACCATTCTCCGCGATTTCCCCATAACCACCACCGATGATGCCTCGGAGATCGACTTTACCAAACTCAAATCTTGTCGTCCTCTCCAACACTTTTTGAACGAAGTCCTCCGCCTTCATCCCAACGTTCCATTCAACAACCGCGTGGCAGTTCGCGATACAACTCTGCCAGTCGGAGGAGGACCAGATCAGAAATCCCCCATAGCCGTGCCCAAAGGCCAGATAGTCTCTTTCTCCGTGTATCTGATGCAACGACGGAAAGATCTCTGGGGCGAAGACGCATTGGAATTCAGACCGGAAAGGTGGGAGGAGAAGAACGCAGGCTCGACGCATAAATTTGCTTTCTTGCCTTTCTCGGCAGGGCCTAGGATTTGTTTGGGACAGCAGTATGCTCTGATAGAAGCGGCGTATGTTCTGGTGAGGCTGTTGCAGAATTTTGAAAGGATTGAGCCGGTTGACAGGGTTGAGATGGCGAAGTTGAGGAAAGGGCTGGGATTGACAATGTGGCCGGCCGACAATGTGAGGGTAAGGTTCCATAAGGCTTCTTAGGTAGGCAGCGCACACAAGCGAGATACGGCAGTGGTTCGACTAGCAGTCATAGAGTATCACAATAAATGACATGTATACAAAATTCAGAAGCAACGAAGTACAACGAGATTGATGCTTTTCATTGATCCCATTCTCCTGCCAAACTCCTTGACACCTCGCTAGAGATACACTAGATGCAGCCATAAGATACTGCCAATCTTAAACAGCGCGTGCTTCAAGTAAGCCACGCCACAAGATGCTATGCTACTTGAGGCCCAGCCTGGCGCTGAGACGTTTCGGCTTCTTGGTCTTCCCTCCCTTGCTCGAGGTCAACGGCTTCTCGAGCTGACTCGGAGGCGGCTCAAACATCTCCCACGGCAACACTTCATCTTTCTTTTTCACCTGCTCAGCGAATCTCGCACGTTCTACAGGTGGTTGTACGGACTGTTTCAGAGTGCGGCTTGATGAGGTTGTGGAGTTGTCGCTAGGCTGTCGTGATTGGTGTGAAAAGGGGTCCTGAGTCGACGAGGTGTGCACATCATGTGACGCTGGCAGGATTGGGTTGATCGCTGCGAGCGAAGGAATCGCCCGTCCTTGAGGCTGCGCTGACGATGTAGGTGAGTGTTGCAATACAGAGCCGTTCCGGGCATGGAATTTGCCTGGGTGGCTGAAGTTGCGCACATACCCCTCATTGCGAAGCTTAATCGCATCTTCTTTTGCCACATCTTCTGCAATCTTCTCAAGGGAAGGCCCGACGGTCGATTTCTCCTTCTTCAGCACGATGGGAGGAGCAAGGACGTCCGGGCCGGCGGTTTTCACAATCACGTCGTCCGGATCACTGCTAATCGAGACCGCGGCAACGGAGTCAGATTGATCATTTGGCGATTGAGAGCGAACCTTTGGACCAGCTGTAGCCATCGGAGCGTCGAAAGCTGGTGTTCGTGGTGACGCCTCTGGAGATGTAGCTGAACCGCTCGAGAGTTCACGATCAGAAAGAACGGGTACATCCAGTAGATTGAGCTCAGAAGGCGTATCCAGAGGTGAATCAAGACAGAAGGCCCGAGTTGGAGATGGCGACGACGTAGGGACCTTGGTATCATCAACGCTGGCCTGAGCAGGTGCATAATTTCTTTGGGCTGGTTCCTCGACAGCAGCGGCCGAGCGCGAATGGGCCGTGAACTGACTGTCGGGACAGTATTCTTCGCTGCCCGAGACGGACATGTTTCTCTTCTTATCCGAAGACTTTCGTCCCAAGGGCCTACTCGAAAGAGACCCAAATGGACGCTTGGGTGACTGCGTCCCGTCCGATATATCGCTGTGACGAGAATGGAAGGAGGTAGTCGAATTCCTATTACTTCTCTCCCCTCCCACCCTTTCCTTTTCATTCCTCCGTCTCGCATTATCGGGCAGGCCGTCCCACTTGCTGTTGACCTTAGGCACGTGTTCAGGAAGCCTTTGGGAGGAAACACCAGGGAGGATCTTTGGGCCTTTCTGCGACGCCAATTTCTTCCTTTCCTGCTCTGCGAACTCCTCAAGCGCTGAAGTCGACGGCTCCTTCAGGGTGAAAAAGCCCAGCACGCCAGCACTTTTCCTCTTGCTCTCCTTGGGCTTTGCTGTGCCGAGTTTAGAGTCCTGACGCTGCAATCTCCGGTCGTCGTTCTGACCAGATTCGCTGAATCTGTAACCTGCACGAGAGGTATTGATTGCCGAAGTGGTGGGACGGCCCTCACTGTTACTCTCCTCGCTCGACAGGGCAACATCTTGCGTCGCTGAGGTTCCAGACTGTGGCTTGTTCCTCACGGCCAGCTTCGGCACTCTCCTCGTACTGGCCTTGTCGGAGTCCGGTGGAGTTGGGCGAGGAATTGCCATGGACGTATGCTATGAGATCCGTGTCAGCAGCGATGCTCAAAAACAGGGCGCGACAGCGGGTCAGCGAGTTGATGGTCGTTGGACATACCAGTTGGCTGCCATGAGCAGGCTCGGTGCTCTGCGTGCGCGTCGTTGCAAGTGGATCCAGGTCGCGTGGCAGCTGAGCTACGAGCATGGCGAGTTGGAAGCCGAGACGGCAGCGACTCGCAAGCACCTGGCGTGCAAAGCCACCTCAATGTTGGGGAAGGAGATGGTGTCGATGTTGAGGAGCAGAGGGGCAGGAGAGGAGCAGCCGGGAAGCAGAATGGAAGGAACGACGGCTGACGTTCCTTGCAGAGGAAGGTGCTCTTTCCCACGCGGCTGCCACGCTTTCCACAGAGCTTTTTGGGGGAAGAACCAACAGCGGGCAATCGGGAACCTCCAGCTGCAGGCGCGCACCAAGGGCGAGGACGAGGACGAGATGGCTTGAACAGAGCAACGTGCGCGCATGAGCGTTAGAACGTACCACACCGACGTTGCCTGATGAATCCTGCGCTCGCTGTCACACCGTGGTCCTCTGCCCGTGGGTGGCTCGCTTGACCAAGGCCGACGCTCCTTCCGTCTAGAGCAGCCACTTCCGCCAGTCGCCACGTGCCTAGATCTCCGATGGAAGGCGCTCACGACGACCAAGGCCAATCTTGTGTAGGATCCAGCCAGTGCAGTGCGCCAGAGTCGCGGAATCGCGCGACGACCGTTGCCGCTGCCACGTGGGAACGGCTTTTGTCTTGCATTCCAGAACCACAGCAGCAGGTCTCTACACTCCTACTATATCCGTCAGCTACAGGTAAGGATAATATATGTGCGCACGATGTCGATATCATGCCATCATGAGAGACGACCCGTTTTCCTCGTGGTCGGCTGAATCGGGGACGATCGCTTGCTCCATGCCCCAAAGCAACGCCAATCGTCCACTCTGCAAGCCATCACCATTCTGCAACCTGCGCGAACGCGAGAGACCTCGCGGCCGTGCCTGGCAAGCTTGATGACAAGCTCGGCGGGGAGGACGACTGGCTAGAGTCTGAAATAGCGACGCCATCAAGCCGAAGAAGCAAGCCACCAAGGCCGTGGCGCTTCGAACATCCTCCTCTCCATCGCCAAGAAGCATCTTTGCTGCATCATCACTGCGTTGTCCCAATTTCCAAGTGCAGTCTCATCCACCTTTCGACCTGTTGTTTTGAAAGCTCGGGGGACAGGACAGCATCGAAAGCACACGGAGCTGTCTACGTCTTGGAAATGCCTTTCCAGTTGCCTCGGAGCCTACCACACCTATACGGGACTGAGGGGGCTGACATGCAACAGGGTTGCAATGGTGTTCCAATGCCACGCCGAGCTTTGGGAGCGACAGCTGCATCTTCTTTTGCTTCCATGCTTCCGCCCAGCGTCCTGTCCGCACGGCTAGACCTGCAACATGACCCGGGGACGATCACGGAGCGGACTGTGGCAAGCAGCATCCTCCCGTTGGCGCCCGTTGACAGCAGGCCAATCACACTGCCGAAGCTCCTGCCTTGCCCGAGTGCGTCGGCCTGAGGCTTGTAATGAATGTTTCGCGGGAACTCCGTGCAGGTGTCAGACTTGGTAATAACAGCATCAGCATTATCCGTCGAACAAAAAGACCATTGCTGTTGATACGAAGCTGAAGGACTGACGAGGCAACGATTCTCATGCATCGGAAATCGATACGTTCTCTTCGGCACTATGTCTCAGTGGACGTCACGAAAGAACAGCTGGTATGTTCTGAGAAGTGCCTCAGTGAATACGAGTACTATCATCAGTCCCATCATGCTGCTTTCGTCAATCTTGGTACTCCGTCCCACGCCAATCAGTGTTTTGCTCCCCAGTCACCTTTATGTCCCCGCCGTCAAGTCAATTCAGATGACTAAGAATCACATGAAACGATTCTAAATTCGAGATTAAGCATTGCAGTAGCGGGCCGACTACACGGGAACGCTCGTTCGCCGCGTCAGTGTTTTGTGGTCCCTAGGTACACCCTGTTCGTAGCGTTGATGTTAGGATGCTCAACAACGACAACCAGCACAACAATCCAACCATCGACTACCGCCTACCGCCTGGAGCCCTCTGCATCCAATCACGTCCTCCGACCCCGAGCGACGGAGACAAGAGACCGGAAGTTGCTCGAGAGCACGCCAAGCGAAGAAAGCCGCAGCTTGTCCAACAAGAGCGACCAGCATCACGCCTAGCTCCGGCATTCCTGATACACACCAACACCACACGCAGGGCCAAATGAAGAGAAGCAGTGGGAGTTGGCGAAGGCGCGAGGAGCGCTGACTCCACTCACATGGAATCGCACGAGGCAGGCCAGGGCCATCGAAGGAACCAGTCCGCCAACAACGCCATCCCCCTGCAAACCCTCACAAGCAACGGCAACAACAGTGGAGGGACGGCGGGGCGGGCTGGCGACCTCGCCAGGCAGGAGTCGCATCGGCGTACCCTCAGCGACCGTGGCAGAGACCTGTTCAGATCAGGCCGCTCGAACGCCGGCGATAGAAGAAATGTCGCGTACACACCCATGCACGACGGGTCGCCGAGCCCACCCACGCGCAACATCGCCCCAGGCGCGACGATTGGTTTCGTGACAACTCCGTCCGGTGAACACGAGCGTATACCAGACGAAGACGACGAGCTGCCGATGTCGCCCATTTCGGATCGAGGCGCATTCCAGTCGGCCATTGGCTTCGCGGGGTTGAGTTTTCCAGCCATCGCACACGAGGAAGAGTCGGAGTCGGAAGACGAAGAGGATGTTGCGCGCTTTCCACAGCGCTCTTCAAGAGCCACGCTAGACAGCCTGCCGCCGTTGCGAACGCGAGACAGTAGCATGGAGCGGATGGTGTCCGTTGAATTGGACGACGGGCCGACTTTCGTGTCGCCCGGCGGCGTGGACGCAGATGATGACACTCTTCCTTTGACCGATTCGTCGCGGTTACAACCATCGCCAGAGAACAAACGGAGTGCACCCGGCCAAAACCACGACAGAAGTCGTTCAGGGTCTGTGCTGAGCGGGTTGAGCGTGCGCTTCACGCCTGGGCAGAAGAGTAGCAGGCCGGCTAGTAATGCAAGGCTGGGCGACGACCTATCCAACATGGAGGCAGGCTCGCGCACATCCAGCTCAGACCCAAGCAGATCACAGTCGAACAGAAAGACATCTCACACTTCGCTATCACCAAGCATGGAGACGCCTCTGCAGCGGACCGGAACAATGCTTCGGAAGATGTCGCAGCGTGTGGTTAACCTGAGTAACGAGGCGGAGGTGCTGGAGCGAGATCGACATATGCCAAGGAAGCAACCCATTATACAGCCGCGTGTTGATGAATCTGCGAGCCATAGCCAGGCCGATGGAGCAGTAGACGGCACGGCTACTCCGAAGTCGCCGGCGAGCGAGAAGAGGCCTTCGTCTGTGGTCGAACCGGACCTGCCCGAATTGCCTGTCATTGAGAGAAACCCTTTGAAAGGAAAATCACTGGGTCTTTTCTCGCCCGATAGCAGGATCCGACAGGGGCTTTTGAGCTTTTTGACACATCCAGTCGTGGAGCCATTCATATTGGTGTTGATCGTGGTCCAGACCATAGTGCTGGCCATCGATGCGGCGCCAAATGTATACACTGACAAGCGCCCCACTAATTGGGGCAACAACTGGACAGACTGGCTTCTGCTCGGAATCTTCGTCGTATACACAATCGAGATTGTGTTCAAGGTCATTGTCTCTGGCTTCATATTCAACGCAACGGAGTACAGTACTATCGATCGCAGCATAGGCATCAGAGAAGCATTGAAGAAGAAGGCCGATGCCATGTTTGCGTTACACCGCAAGGCTTCCAAGCGAGGCATCAGAGGAGAAACATTCGGTGCGCATGCCCCGGCGCCAGAGTCCCTTCTTCGCTCGTTCACAACACAAACCTTCGACGATGTGCCTGGTGGATCACGACGCGCACAAAAAAAGCGGCTGGCATACAGAGCCTTCCTGCGACACTCTTTTAATCGCCTCGACTTCGTGGCCGTTGTGTCATTCTGGATCAGCTTCGTGCTCGGCTCTGCGGGAGCCGAGTATCGTTATCAGATCTACGTCTTTCGAATGATGAGCTGCCTCCGAATTCTGCGGTTGCTGGGCATCACTAGCGGAACATCAGTGATTCTGCGAAGTCTGAAACGTGCAGCGCCGACGTTGCTGAACGTGGCCTTTTTGATAGGGTTCTTCTGGCTTCTGTTCTCAATAATTGGCGTGCAGAGTTTCAAGTCCAGTCTTCGGCGCACTTGTACCTTCGATGGAAGTCTCGCCTTTCCCCCACTTACGGGAGACAACAGCAATAATACGCAAAATCAACCGCCGCCGGCTGGTAACTTCCAATTCTGCGGAGGTTGGATTGCTGGCAACGGCACATACATGCCTTGGCTCAAAGCAGACGGCACTTGGGGTACGAATCAACATAAGGGTTACCTCTGCCCCCAAGGTTCGTTCTGTGTTGAAGGCAGCAATCCGTACAACTCGACTATCAGTTTCGACAACATCCTTCAGTCTGCCGAGCTGGTTTTCATCATCATGACCTCCAATACCTTCACGGACATAATGTACTACCTCACTGACTCGGACTACCTGGCGGCTGCGCTTTTCTTCGCCTTTGGAATTATAATTTTGACATTTTGGCTGATTTCGCTGTTGATAGCGGTCATTACGTCTTCATTCCAGGTCATCCGAGAGGAAAGTAGGAGCAGCGCTTTCATGAACTCTGCAGATCCTGCCGAAGAGGACGATGGACACAGCATGGAGCAAGTGGATGCAGCACCGCCTGGAAGAGATCGCGCGTCCGCCATCAAACGTGCCTATCAAAAGACGTATTGGGTCTGGATTGTTGTGATCGTTTTCGATCTGATCGTGCAGGCTACACGGACGGACACAATGGGCAAGTTCACGAAGAACTTGATCAATTATACCGAGATTGGAGCAACCTTGATACTTCTATTCGAGATCGTCTTCCGTTTTGCATCAGACTGGCGCGACTTTCGACACCATCGCCGTAACTGGTTCGATCTCTTCCTGGCAATCATGACCGCGATCATCCAACTGCCGCCGATTAAGACTTCAGGAGATGCTTATGCGTGGCTCACGGTCTTCCAAATCTTGAGGATCTATCGAGTGGTCTTAGCGGTCCAACTAACGCGCGATCTGATCCTGCTAGTCCTACGACACGTGTCTGGTGTGTTGAACTTGATCTTGTTCGTGTTTCTGCTCACATTCTTGGCGGCCATCTTCGCATCTCAACTTTTTCGCGGGCAGCTACCGCTGCTCGATTCTCAAGGCAACTACATCCAGGTACCCTTCAACACCATATTTAACTCGTTCCTTGGAATGTATCAGGTGTTGTCATCGGAAAACTGGACGACAGTCATGTACAACGTGGCGAGATTTGACCATCAGTATGGAACCGCCTGGATCGCGGCGATTTTTTTCATCCTGTGGTTCTGCCTGGCCAACTTCGTTGTTTTGAATATGTTTATCGCTGTCATTCAAGAAAATTTCGATGTTTCCGAGGACCAGAAGCGCATGCAGCAAGTGCGAATGTTTCTTCAGCGCAAAGAACTCGGCAGTGACGGTAGCGGTACGCTCTCCCTCGCCACGATCTTCAAGTTCGGTCAGGTGAAGCGACAGGATCCATTGGACTTCGGCTCCGCTGCCACTGAGATGCTGCTCAAGGATGCTGTCGTCCGAGACTTCCTAGACGAAATTCAACACGAGAACGCAGAGTTGAGACGTGCGCCGACCGGTGGGCTAACTTCAGCTAGCACGCTGAATCTCATTAAGCAACCGGCTGGCTGGGCGTCTCGGTTCCAAGAGTGGCTCAACAGGCACGTCTGGAATCGTGAGCCGAACCCATTCTACACTCGGATCCAGCTCACGAAGACGCACGAGGAGCTAGACCCTCGTAGCCTCGCAGAAGAGGTTGTGCGGGCGGCAGAGGAGAGGAAAATCTCCCAACGCGAGTTCCTGCGACAACATCCCAACTACAACACGACGCTATACATTTTTAAGCCCGAGAATCCTATTCGGAGGGCCTGTATGCGTATTGTCGGCCCTGGCAGGGGGCAACGCATTCAAGGCGTCCAGCCCAACCCAACAATATGGTACTCGTTCTCAGCTTTCATCTATGCTGCGATCGTCGGCATGGTATTACTGGCTTGCGTGACAACGCCGCTGTTCCAGCTGGAGTACTTCAAGAAGTACCCAGCAATCAGTGACAACTACAACTGGTTCATCTGGACTGACATTGGCTTCGCTTCGCTTTTCACCGTGGAGACGATCATCAAAGTCATCGCGGATGGCGTATTCTGGACTCCCAATGCCTACTTCCGGAGCTCTTGGGGCTTCATTGATGGAGTCGTGCTCATCACGCTTTGGGTAAACGTGTTCACATCACTCTACGACCCTGGGAGCGGCTCCAGAGCAGTCGGCGCGTTCAAAGCGCTCAGAGCTCTGCGGCTGCTCAACGTCAGCGACAGCGCAAGGGACACGTTTCATTCGGTCATCGTTCTTGGTGGGTGGAAGGTGCTGAGTGCGGCGTTTGTATCGCTTAGCTTGCTCATTCCCTTCGCCATCTATGGGTTGAACTTGTTCGCTGGCAAGATGGACTGGTGCAATGACTGGCAACAGTATGATGTTCATAATCTCACGGATTGCGTCGGGGAGGCCGTCTTCTCTCCCGTGGGGTATAACATGCTGGCACCGCGAAGAGTCGCGCCCGTCAATTTCGCATACGACTTCGATTCCTTTGGCGACGCGCTGTTCATCCTGTTCCAGGTCGTCTCGCAGGAAGGCTGGATTGACTTGATGTGGAGCGGGCAGTCCATCACCGGAGTCTTCACTCAACCTGCATGGTTTTCGCAGCAGGGTAACGCCGTTTACTTCGTGCTATTCAATTTGCTCGGAGCAGTCTTCGTGTTGACCCTCTTTGTGTCTGTGTTCATGCGGAATTACACAGAGCAGACCGGAGTGGCGTTTTTGACAGCAGAACAGCGGTCTTGGCTGGAACTACGGAAACTCCTGCGGCAAGTGGCGCCCTCCAAACGGCCAAATCGACAAAGGAAGCGGCAGAGCTGGCAAGAGTGGTGCTACAGACAAGCGGTAACGAAGAAGGGTAAGTGGCAGCGTACCGTCACTGGAATCCTGATTGCACACCTGATCCTCCTCTGCTTGGAATGGTATCCGGAGCCCTGGGCCTGGACAGTTACACGGCTCCTGATCTTCTTCATCTTCAACCTTTTCTACATCGCCAATATCTTTATTCGACTCATCGGGCTCTCCTGGACTCGCTTTCGCAAGAGCGCTTGGGACGTCTATTCTCTTGTGGTAGTATTTGCGACGTTCGTCACCTCCGTCATGGTGCTGGGCAACCTCGGCAGCAACGTGTACTCCCAGACTCATAAGCTGTTTCTGGTTGCAGTCGCACTTCTGCTCATCCCTCGCAACAATCAGTTGGATCAGCTATTCAAAACGGCGGCAGCGAGTTTTAGCGCAATCGCCAACCTTCTGGCCACGTGGTTCGTGCTATTCCTGGTCTACGCCATCGCTTTCACGCAGACCTTCGGGCTTACACGATTCGGCGCGAATGAGGAGGACAACCTGAATTTTCGCACTGTCCCCAAAGCTCTGATCTTACTTTTTCGCATGAGTGTCGGCGAAGGCTGGAATCAGATCATGATGGATTACGCCAATATCGAGCCACCTTACTGCACGCTCGCCGATGAGTATTATGAGACAGACTGCGGAAGCAAGCAATGGGCTTATGCGCTGTTTGTGTCCTGGAACATCATCAGCATGTACATCTTTGTCAACCTGTTTATCTCGTTGATCTACGAGAGCTTCTCGTACGTGTATCAACGAAGCAGTGGGTTGTCAATTATCAGCAGAGAAGAGATCCGACGTTTCAAGCAGGCTTGGGCGGAGTACGATCCTAACGGGACCGGCTACATCACCAAGGAACAGTTCCCCCGATTCTTGGGTGAGCTCTCGGGCATTTTCGAAATGCGCATCTATGCTGGCGACTTCACTGTGAGGCAGCTGATCGATGACTGCAAGATGGGGCCAAGAAGGGCATCCCAGCTGACATTCGACGGTGCTGAGTCGTCCAACAACGACATCGATCTCAATCGTCTCAATAGACGACTTGCAGAGCTGCCGATTGATGAAATTCGAAGACGGCGTGCTCGTCTCAATACCTTTTACGAAGAGGTCCTGGTGTCTGCTGATCCTGATCGAGGCATTGCGTTCAACGCGCTTCTAATGATTCTTGCGCACTACAAGGTCATCAACGACAGCAAGAGTCTGAAATTGGAGGAGTTCCTCCGACGAAGGGCACGATTGCAGCGTGTGGAAGAAGCCGTCAACCGCAACATCGTCGTTGGCTTTTTCGACACGCTGTACTGGTCTCGCAAGTTCCGCAGGAAGATTGACGCGAAAAAGGACGCTCGCATGACGGCTATACCTTCGTTCGGCGTACCCGAAATTCTCGTGCAAGATGAGGGAGAGCCGGACGTAACACAGGCGAGGAAGTTTGACGTCCCGGCTGTCAGCATCACACCCGTTGACTACGATGCATTTGACACTGCCGAATCCCTCGGCACTGGGCGGGCACCCGCTGTCACGCACGCCAGCAGTGGTCGCACCCGCGCCTCGAGTGGTGCTTTACCTGCTGACACACTGTCACGAGGGCGGAGCAGTTCAATACAACTTTCGCCTGTCCAATCGCCAACGAGGGACGAATTCCATTTGAGTACACGCCATCGACCGACTGGTTCGTCGAGCAGTATACAGCCTGATTGGCACTTCGCTGCTGCAATGGAGGGCGCAAGCAGGGACAGACTTTCGGAAGGGCTGTCACCACCTGGCTCGCCAGGCCTTGATCCAATGGCAAGCTCGGAGACTGACGAGAGGGCAGCGAGGTCAAGAGCGAATAGTGCTGTCTCGCAGCACGAGATGATGGGCATGTTTCAGGATAGTGCATGGGGACAGAGCATGAGACGAAGTTTCACAACAAAGCAACAACGCCCAGGTAGTCAGGAACGCCAAGGGAGCAGAGAGCGACGAGAGAGTTAAGTACGTGTGGAGAGATTTGGTCTTAGGGGCGTTTAAGGGTGTTATTAAGATGAAGGTTGGGAATAGATCGAGGACGACGATAGATGACTTAGAGGAGGGGTTCAAACGCTCGGTCGTGTCAGCCCTTGGCTGCTGAATGGCGTTTCGGCAGAAGCACTTGGGAAAAGCGTGGGTCTTGTGAGAATGGGAGCCTTGGCTTGGCGTAGAGAAATGGGCGCTGCCTCTCTTGAGGGATGGGCATTTTCAGGATTATGCATAGCGACGGAGTTTGATGAATGAGGGCTGTGCTTGACCGAGATACCAAAGATACATGGACGAACTTGTCTACTATCCTTATCTAGAGATGCATGCGTACGAAGTGAAGGGCGTACGTACGACTGTACAGTGACGGCTATTTGTGGATTTCTTTGGGATTGCCCTCGCTCCTGCTTGCTCTGCGACTCGTCGCTTTCACGATTGACGGGCTTCTAGAAGGTGTTTCAAGAACGACGAGGTTAGGTTACTGGCTATTTCGTCACGCCACCTGATGCCGCATGCATGGTTTCTACTGAGTTTGCTCCGCGAATGACATGGAGAAGACGTGCGTTCCAAGAGCCTTGTTGGTGATCAGGATCTTCTCCCTCCACATCTCCTTACAGGCTGTCTCCATCATCATGCTTCGGCCTGTTTGATGGCAGATTGTGATGTCCGACATGTGCAAGAGGCATGCGCGTTCGCTATCGTGCGCGATGCTGTGCGAACGTTGACCAGGGTCTCAAGCTAAAATCATACCTGCTGCGGTAGCGTGGTCTTGGCGGCCATGTGAAACCTTGAACCCAAACACCGGAAGCACCCCGTCCCACTGCAGACGACTCGGATGTCAGGTACCAACCAGGACTCCGTGCCCCCTACATGTACTGTACTGAAAGGAATCGTGACACGCAACGCCCGCCCGCGTACGTACATGCCTTTGACACTCCGCTGCACGGCCGGTGCTGAGCTCGTCCGGAGGCACGGCATGCCACGACCACGTCCAATGTCAGATCGCTCATAAGACCCTCCTCGCCCTTACCGCACACGCCTGCTCGCCCGACTTGTTTGGGAACTCCCCTTCGATCAAACACTCTCTACACCGCCGGCCTGTACTTCGAGTGGCGTGGTGCTACAACACACAGTACGACATATACGCGACACCCACACTCCTTCCTTCTCACCATCCGCTGTGCGCTCAATCTCAGAACACGAGAAGCACATACTATCCTACAATTATACTGAGTGGGACACGACCTCATCTCCGCCTGTCACGCGATCTGGACACTCCACGCCTAACTTGCACCATCAAGGGTTGCAATCTCTTCACTGAGACATACTTCATCACCATCTTTTCGAGCCTCCCATCGCCTCCGCGTCGAAAGACCGTTGCGCAATAGAGCAGAGTACAACAAAATCCGTCGAAAGACATTACACCAGCTGTACGATCATCGAGGAGCGACCCACGAACCCAACAGCTCATATCATTCCCGTTGCTACTCTACTCCCCCGGACCGGCATTCGCACTGACTCCAACATGCCTGCAACACGCTTCCAACCTCTCCATCCTAGGAACTCTTTACGCAAACTTAGAACGGCCTTTGGTTCTTCATCGCCATCATCTCCTCAGCCCACCACTTCCACCAGCTCGCAACCCGCCAGCTCGCCACTTTCAACTGGCACTGCAGGATCTCGACTCTCGACCTTCTCCTTTGCCAGCATGTCGAACCTTTCCATTGGGAGTGCGCTCCACTCACGACGCTTAATCAGGCGCAAGAAGAGCATGGTCGAGCTCGAGCAAGAGGACGAGAAGTCATTGGTCGGCGATGAGATTGTGTCGCTCGTGGAGCCGCGTCCTAGTCTTGGTCCAGCATATGGCGGAATTGAGGAGGTACTGAATGGCCGGGTCTGAGTCTTGTTTGCTCAGTTCTGAAATCTGGGAGGGCCGGGCTGCTTTGTCGGGATTTTACTCTTCATGCCTGCTGTTAGCGTCTTTGGGATGGGTTGATCTGGTGTTTTGAGAAGAGATCGGAATTTTTGGGGATTGGGTTTGGACGGCACGTGGATGATCAGTCTGGCGTAGAGAGGAGATGGGGTGTTTGTTTATGGCAGTCGGGGATACGGTCCAAATGGCCCAAAGATACCCAAACTTGTATCACTTAGCTTGTCGCAATGACGAGAGGAATGGGACATGTCTTGCACAGATGGTAACGACGCTTCACATATCTCCTCCGCTTCGTTTCTGTCTTGTCGTGATTCGTATGTACACCTCGAAGCCAGTCCTTCTTCTTCTAGATCCAACGCCTTGCCAAACAATCAGACTCTTCCTCCCAAGTTTCCAAGACAAATCCGAAAGGTATCGTACTTTTGTTTCCCGCCAGATCTATACTATGCTCCCAAGCTTTCTCGACAGTGCAGAACGGATATCATCATCGGATGGATGTATTGTACAAGGATGCCGATTCCGTTACTCTAGGAAACGCCACTCATAGCTCAAAGCCTGCAATCATGCCCTTGCGTATTCATCTGCATCGATTACATCGCCTCGTCTCTGTGCAAGATAGATTCGTCCGCTTTCGTACACGCCCAGATATAGACCACTCCCTAGCATCGTCCAGACTCCACGTAGCGCGCCTCCGCGGAAAAGTCCCTTGACTCCTTCCTGTCGAATGACTTCTCGTGCGATCATGATGCTTGACTGTTTGGGCTTGACGACCTTCTTCAGAGCTTCCCCTGGATTCTGCTTGATATTCTCGATGGTCTTGCCCGTAGCATCTACCAAAGCGTCCTTGGCCGCTTTCGCGCTCTCAGCCGCACTGGCGTTTTCCGGTCGACCTTGTGGAGATTCAATCGCAGAAAGCATCATGCGGGTCTTGATCACATCCACAGGCGTGGTGATGACTGCTGCCACACTGCCTCCAGAACCTGCGCTCACGGCCGTGATGACACCGCTCTCCAGCAATGTGTGTGTTCGTATGCCTCGCTCGTCTCTATACCGTCTGATCTGCTCTTTTATTTTCTCAAACATTGGGAACTGCATAGCGGTGAATGGGAGATTTCGACCTGCTAGCGCGGTGTACCCTCTCCACAGTGCGAGCGGGTTCGATCGAAACCGTTTCATCGTTTGCAGCGTGGCATTGACCCGTGGTCGATCTCGGCAGGAGTTGTCCACCATTTGCGCATTCTGCTTGATCACCTCTGCCGGTGTCAGAATGGCGCATGACACCAGCTCTGCGGTCCCCGAAGCAGCAGCATGGATCAGTGGCGTCGGAAAGAATGGCTTGTTGCCAACAGTAGGATTCGCATCTGTGAGGATGGACTTTACGCCTTCGTAGGTGGTGAAGAAGGCGCCGGACGAAGGCAATGTGGCTATGATGACACTCCCAATGCCTTGGTATACGCCCCGGAACATGGCCGGATTGAAGGCCGTATTGGCGCCATTGCGGTATAGCTTCAAGTAGTCGGGACTTTGCAGACGCGTCTTGATGGTATCGAGCGGGTAGACAATCAGATCGACGGTGAAAGCTGCGAAGGCGCCGGCTATCCAGATGTCGGCATTGCTGTTCTCCGACATAGGCACGACTCGGGGAAGTCTGCCTGCTCGCCGCAAGAGCGCTCACGCACCGGGAAGTGCAGGTGGAACGTGAGGTCGAGACGAAAAATGTCGCGTGCTGTGTCAGAGATCGGGGTGGGCGTTCGCAGGTGGGCGCGGGCGTGGGTGGGCTGGCTGGGCGGGTGGGTGAGTGGAGGAGCAATGCCGGAATATCAGATCAAAATCGAAACGCTATCAGATGGCCGAGGCGACGACATTTCACTTTGACGCCAGTCCGTGCACTCAATGACCCTTGCTGTCCGTGGATTTCCGGAGCAGTCCGCGCACGGCCACTCCATCCTTCATGAACCTCTCTCCATCGACCTGCAACCATACCGTTCTGTGCCTGCCTCAGCACGAGACAGGACGAACAGCATGCATCGCTCGTCCTACATGCAAGAATGGGCGACAGAACCGTGGCTGCCCCGGCACAGTCGACAGCGTTGCAGCCACCATCATGTCGGTGTACATCAGAACAATGCAGTTCCTCCTGTTACGATGCATAGGGACTGCCTCGTCCGTGCAGTGTCTATGCCGGTATCCGAATTAGTCTCGTGGTTCATTTCGTCTGGGAGAATGCCTCGAATGCAAGAGTGCCGACACCTCCGCCCCGCGTCGCTACGCAGGAAGGATTCCCTCGGACGAACAGCTCCCAGCTGACACATCCACCATGGCACTCACAGTCTTTAGTGCATACAAATAACACCGGTGCCTCCAGAGAGACGTCTGAAAGCGCTCCCTGTAGTACAAACTTCTCTTCCCCCATCTATTTTTGTGAGGATTAGCCAGACAGTCCCTCAGCAAAGCTCAAGATGACTCCAACACCAGGCCTTGGGTTTGTGAGCTCGTACATTGTCGACGCCTTCACAACAAGTGACGAGCAATTCAACAAATTCTACAACGACGAACACCTGCCAGACATCGCGAAGTCTGGAATGCAGGGCGCTTACAATCTCAGGCTTCGATATCAGAATACCGATCCAGAAGCCAAATACAAGTACCTCGCCATCTACCCCACCGAATCAAAGGATATCAGCCCAGATATCATTGAAAAATTTAGACAAGATACCAGAATATCGAAAACATTGAGCGGTGCTGATGTCATGGAAATTGCCTACTTCGACGTCCGATTCCTTGAGAAGATCCAAACATACGAAGGGTTTCATGCTGCCAATCTGCCTCAGAGAGCCATTGGGGAGACTCTGATTGCCGTTGGTATGGAGCCGGGGCCGAGTCCAGAGGCCGAAGCGGATTTTGAGGATTGGTATCGCAAGCAGCATCTCGATATGCTGGGCATGTGTAATGGCTATCGGAGATGCACGCGGTACCGCAGGATCGATGGCGGCAATCCGAAGTATTTGGCTTTGCATGAGTGGGCCTGCAAGCCTGAGGATGTACCATCGGAGCAAGTAAAGCAAGTCACTGCGAGCGAGTGGTCTCGGAAAATTATTGGGGAGGCGCAGACATTTGAGAGGTCGGTATGGAGACTGATTGAAGTTCAGGGCGATTCGGATCTTAAGCTGTAATGGTCATCGTAAATCGTTCATATCTCAACGGTACATACCTAGCTTTTCAGCTATAGCCCAGACCGGAGAGCGCCTTCCAAGAACACGACTCCCGCAATAACTCCATCGACAATCTTGATCCATTTCCCTTTCTCCTCGCCAAGCTCCTCGACACAGGCTGCTCGAACAGTTTCATCCATACCTGACATTCCAGCGCATCCCAAAGCTATCGCTTGAGCTCCTTCATTTAGTAGCCTCTTTGTTGCCTCCTTCATCTTGCGGTCAACTTCATCTTTAGGCGCCGTGTGTAGCTCATCCGCATTCAAGCCTGTCGTCTGAGTGCCCGCGTACCGATCAGAGAACTTGGCTCCAAGTATGCTGACCATGCCCTCACCAAGAATTTCTTCCCATTGCTTGCCAGTGGAGACGATACCGAACTTCTGACCCACGTTCACAATCTGCATGCAGGCCGCAATCGAGGCTTCGAAGATACCGGTAACGGGCTTCCGAGATCCTACATCTACCAATGCTTTCCGCAGTTGAGGGACAAGGGGATGTTCAGAGTAGCAGCAGACGAGAAATGCATCGTAGTCCGAGAGCTTATCCCTAAGGACTGGCAAGCAGTGCTCGGCGGAGACGGCTGCATCGTCCTCGTTGTTGATGGAAGAGACACCTGACGGTGCTGTGAAGAACTCAAAATGTGTCTACTGGGCATGCATATTAACCTTTGCTGTTCCGTCCACATAGATCTTCTGTCAACATACCGCATCGTATCCCAGTGAGTGCACAAGAGGTTTCAAGCCATCTGTCATAGCCTGGGTCGTGTTCGGGTTGATCACTAGGATCGATCGCTTATACTGTGAGCCCATAGCTGTCATTGTATCTAGATTGGAGTCTCATGGGAGAGGATATGGGAAAGACAGAATTTCGAAAGACGCATCGCCTCCACTCGAGCTTGCCTATGTCCTCAGGCAGGAGGAAAAGTGGGGATGGCTTCGCGACTTCACCTTCTGAATTCGAACCTGCTTTCTCCATCAACATCACGATCTACCTCATTGATATGTTGTCGAGAGCGACCGAAGAAGTAAATATTTACTTGATCTATCAATGCTAGGCAACGTCACTCGACGGTCTCCCGATCCGTTGGCAAAGCCCACCAAGTTGCATCTTTTCCAACGGATGCATCCCTCTTCTGCCTGCCGTGGAACCCACATGATGTGAGTCAGATACACCTTGAGGACACAGGCCGGGTGTGCATCAACTCTCGACTCGCTGAACCAAATGTACAAGCTACGATTTATCCGTCAAATGCCTGGCGCGCCTATCTCCTGTTGAAGCGAGTCGAAGCAAGTCATGTATACCTTGAGAGAGACTACGCGGCACCTCCGGACTTTTTCCATATTAAGGATCGTATTTGTAAGACATAACCTCTCCGCTGGATTTCGAGCCCCTCCGTCTGCCGTCGAGAGGTCTTGTGGAAGGTGATCGCACCTTAAGTCATCCCGTACATGTATTCTATTCCCAGAAGACTCCGATTTGCTGATATGTGTTTGCCGCGTGCACTTTTCTAGCCTGCTCCATAATCTTTCAATGCGCGGTCAAAGCAGAATTCAAGCAGTCAATCGAGACTTGAGGCATGCCGTATTTAATTGCAGCGTATCTACATCTACTGATCCTTATCTTCTCCATCAGGGCCGTCGAAGCGCAACCAAGAAAGTTCAGCTCCCTCTGTCCGCTCCGCCTTCATGCAAGCTTGCATCGGTTCTCACATCCCCGACCTCTCCCAGGGTTTCCTCCAAGTTAACATATTGGCTTTCCCGCCACCCACATGGTTGTTTTCGCTCCTCTCCAATCGAAGGCTCGTCATCCGCACTCAGGAGTCTCACAGAAGCCGTCCCACTTTTACACAAAGCGATGAATAAGAGAGAGCTGGAGCATATCATTCACACAAAGCAGGAAATCATATGAAGTCGCTAGATGATTGGCGTTCACTGCCGCTTTGAGTTGAGTCATTCACGTGGTGATCCTCAGAGGCATCTGGTGCCATCTGGAGAGAGTGCTGGTGAATGAATGTCAAACACGAACATACGTATCTCACGAGCTAAGTGCTTCCAGCTCGTGCAGTCCCATAATCACAAGCAAGGCAACATGCGCACATTCATGGGTTTGCTGCTGGGGAAGAGGTGCTACATTCACTTACGCTACATATGAATGGCACCATCTTGTGAATCATCTGATTATACTCCGTATGTCTTCTGCACCCTATATGTTCTTTTCTCATGACCGCCGTCTGCAAAACAAAACATCATTCAGACGACCAACCTCCAAGATACCACCGCGAACGCATTGAGTGCGTTCAATCTTCAAATACCACCCTACATAACAGCAGCATCCGAAGCAATTCGATATCCACGATCAATATCGCAGCGGACAATTACCTCGACTTAAATTGATCTCTCCTCACACACAACCGTCCTCAAATTAACGACATCGAACCCAACCTTCGTCAAAATGGGCGTCGTCAAAGTCAACGGTCACAAGACCCACACCAAAGTCGGTATGTCTGAGAAAGACTACAACATCAACCGACGCAAGTACCACTATCCAGAGCCGCACGAGATCGCCCCAGGACCCGCGATCCGCATCCACAGCCCGGAGCCTGACCGTCCTGATGGCCGGGTCATCGAAGACTGGACTCGATGCCCCAAACCAAAGACCAACAAGGGCAGATGCGGAACTGTCCACTTCAACTACTTTGTGCGACTGGACGAGGATGGGGGGCTTTTCCGGAAGGCACTCAAGATCGTGGTTCGGAAATGCGATTGGAAGGGAGAGGAGGACGGGGAGGATGTCGAAGAAGACGAGGAGGACGAGAGCGAGGAGTGAGGTGGACCAGGGAGGGCGATGGAGGCTATGAGGGGATGAGGAACATCCAGAGGACAGACTCGGAACCAATCAGGACGAATGGATGAAACTTCGAGACATGGGCAGGCGTCTGACCAACGCACATGAGTCTGGGGTGATTTTGAAAGGCGCATGGGACACAAGGCGAGGAAATCGAGTCATTTCCCAGAGATCGAAGGACGATTTGACCGAGATCGGCAGGTCAAGCACGCCCAGATAGGCTGAAGCATTGCAAATGGGTATCAAGCGTTTACTCGTCAATCAAAACTTTTGCCGCCCGAGCGTTGGAGCCCATTGCAATGGGTGAGTTTCTTCCGTGGCGTTCTCGTCCTGTTTCCAGACTTTGATAGTCTTATCCGCTTCACCAGTAATCAGACGAAGCCCCGTGACGTCGAACGTGCTGGTCATGATACCCGCTTCCGCATCCAAGGAGCCTGGCTGCGCAACACTGTCCTCATACTGAAAGCGGTGGCCGGTCTTCCAATCCCAAAATGCGACACTGCCATTATCGCCTCCGCTGAAAAGCACGTTGTCTTCATTAACGGAAAGCGAGTTGATGACGCTGTTGTGACCTTCAAAATTCATCATGAAGTCACCCTTGGGGCAGAGCCACTGTTTGATCTGTCCTGGCGATGCGGATGCAAAGGTGAACTCGGATGGATGCGTTACGAGAGATCGCACGCCCTTCTTGTGATGTGTAAGAGTTCCCATGGTCTTACCAGCTGCCAGGTCGTACATGCGGACGGTGCTGTCCAAGCTTCCAGATATTACCTGAGGGTCTGTCGCTTGAGTGACGATGCTGGAAACGGTCTGCTTATGGCCCGAGAGGACGTGGATGTTGGATCGCGTTCGCATGTCCCATACTCTCACGACACCGTCGCGACCTCCAGTACAAAGTACATCCAAGGTTGGGTGCAGGCTCATTGTGTACACCCCAGATAGATGTCCGTGATAGTGACGAATAACTTTATTGGTCTCCAAGTCCCAGCATTTCACCATCTTGTCCTCTCCACAACTGAATAAGTATGGATGTCGAGGACTTACAGCGAGACCTCGTACAGAGGAGATGTGCCCAGTTAGAGTAAGCTTCAGCGTTCCTGTGGCGAGATCCCAAATCTTGATGGTGCGATCTCCAGCACCTGACGCAAACCACTGATTCCCAGGCTCCGTCGCCAAAGCACGCACCCAGCCCAAGTGCCCAGAAATGACGCGGAAAAGCTTCCAAGGCGGATGCCACTCGGGCTTTTGTTGCCTCACGGTATCTCGCCTCACCAAGCTTGTGCCTGGGGTGTTGCGCTGTGGTGTTGGTCCATTGGCGTTTGGAGGAGCCTTCGCACCCGCTGTCCCATTGATTCTCGTCAAAGCCATTGAACTGCCATTCGGTTGCGGCGTTTGTGCTTTTGACTCTGATGCATCCTCAATCATTTTGGCCATTTGCGGATCGCTTGCCTCTTCGGTAGTTTTGGGCTTCTTTCGCCTCGCTGCGAGTCCTGCCTGCGCATTTGCCTGCTTTTGCGCAAGGGCAACCGGAAGTTCCTTGCAATCGGCATACTCTCCTCGTATCCGCGTGGATACACTCGCTCCTTGCGCTCGGTCAAGGGGAGACGGGTCACTCGGTGCAACTGCTGGTAGAGGCGGCTTTTCCAAGGCGGACGTCTGGCCAAAATCTGCCGCAAATACCTCGCGCGTTCTTTTCGCTGATCGTCGGACTGCTTCTGCGGGTAGGACGTCGGCCATGGTCGATGTGCTCAACGGTGTCTGCGCGCGCGTTGGTGCGGCGATCATTCACCAGGCGTGTCTGGCCCGTCGACGTCGCACAGATATGTCGCAAAGGGATAGTGGGTGGGAGTTAGCAGGGTGGTGGTGTAGATGGTGATATGGTCGGAGTTGATCTGAAAAGCACAAGTGAGGAAAGCGGTAAGCTCAGGCACCAAGGCATGCATGCATTTCGGCTTATTTAGACTTCAGTCGAACGCGTCTTTCCGAGTACGCGAGCTCACTTTAACCTCACTCTTGACTCCTCCACCACCTCACTCGGTGGTATTCCTGGATGTCTACAGGCCTACTACCGAACCTTTTGAACCTGCGTGCGTTCAATGACGCGCACCGCCGTCTTCACATCCGACCAATCCACAAATTGAAGCATTAGCGCTTCGTCCACCACACATCGCATCTGGTCGTGCACACGGCCGGACGAGGATCTCTTCCGTCGACAATGAGCTCCCCATACCGGCCCGCCGAGCGTGCGAGGTCCAGTCCCTCGCGCCATCGACACAATAGCCTCTACCAGCACTCCAGTCAGCACAGCTACGTCGACCTTAGCGCCTCGAAGCTCCAAGAAGACCTCGAGCGACTTCTCCTCGACGACAGCCAGCACGAAAAACGCCAACTTGACCAGGAAAGCCTGCAGCAGCAGCGCCTTCATGTGGAGGCACTCGAGAAGGCTCTACAGCAGCATACCTCGGTGCGTCGTGCAGCCGAGGACACATACCAAGCCATTCAGCTGCAGATGGAGCGTGAGCGTTTAGAGAGAGCAGCCGAGGCGCGGCGAAAAGCCGAACAGGAAAAGCTGAGGCTAGCTAAAGAACAAGAAGCCGAGCACAAACGTTTAGAAGATGAGAGACGCGATGAAGAGCAACGCGCGGCGCAGAAGCAGCGTGAGCGGGACGAAAAGCAGAAGGAAGAAAGGGCTGCGAGAGAGGCAGCGAAAAAGAAGGAGGAAGATGATCGCGCTCGTGCACAGGCAGAGAAGGATAAGATGGATGCGGAACGTAAGGCACAAGACGCAGCAGCTGCGCGCGAAGCCCAGCAGAAGCAGCAACAACAACAATCTGCCAGCCAACCTCCCACCACCGCCGCACATTCAGCTCGGCCAGCAGTGACAGGTACATCAAGCCATCCGCCCACAGCATTGGTAGCCACGCAGGAATTCCGGGAGCAAGAGAACAAAACATACGTCGACATCTGGCTCACAGGCAGAAGGCTTGTAAAGGAACTAGATGCAAATTTGACAAAGACTAACACGGGCTACTTGAGCGAGATCAACAATCGGAGAAGAGATATTCGAATGAAGACTGGTCAGTTCGTCAAGAAAGATCCCGCAGCCAACAGAGCAAGGGTGAGCCATCCGGTCAATTTTCCTGTTGTGCGTATCAAGTTGACATGAATCCCAGCAAACCGAGATCATCGAACACTGGAAATGGGCAAGGACGCAACTCAGCGAGGGAACAGTAGACGTCAACAACTTTCGCATCGTTAAAGGCGATCCGGTACAAGTCCCGAAAGTCTTCATGTTCTTGGTCATACACACCATTCGGGCGTTCTTCAGGCAGATGCGATCTTCGGCCGCGTCGGACATCGAAACTGCCCCCCCTCTCGGTGTCGCCATTGCATGGATCTGGTCAGATCCAGAGTGTCAGGTGAACGATGTCCCCTTTTCCGACCTTTTCCTGGCCAAGTTCCACAAGACTTGCCCCGCGCTCGTTGGTATTGGCGCGAACGATCGCACATTGGAAGGCAGGAAAAAGCTGGCCTGGAAGTCAAAGGTGGATTTGGCTCCGTACTCGACAGCCCAGACGACGTTCATAGGTATGGCTCGAGGCTTTGCTGCTATGACCACCCGCAACTTCTCCAAGACGCCGAGGAAAAATCCGTTTCCCAACGTCCTATACTGGAACACACTGGCGCGGCTGACTACAGTGCCAACGGCGCTCCAAGCAACCTTGCACTACGCTTGCTTGGAGGGTATGCTGAACCCGATATTTATCGAGCGTGTCATGCAGTGCTTTGGGTCAGCTGGGAAGTCAGCGATACGACATGCAACGGTCACCTTCCCAAAAACTCGACCAACCTCTGACTCCATAGAAACGGCTGCTAAGTCCTTGCACGATATGGCAAGTGGTTACGAACTTACGTTGCGCCTCCGGCTGTAGGACAGTTGGGAGGAAGAAAGGCATCGCGCTCCTAGCAACTTGCAACAACGCGAGGAAGAGGCAACTGCCAGGTTCCCCCCGAACCCGCTTCCGCAACAGAGATGGAATGAGAGTTCAGCGCGACCATCCTCGACGTCATCATCAAGGTGTCCACCGGTAGCGGGAGTAGCAAATTCAGCAGTAAATACCACATTTGCACCAACGACCGTGGCAACGAATCCGCTTTTTGGCGGTCAGGAGAGGAGATCATCTCTCGAGGGCTCGATATGGGCTCAGCAGAATGGCAGTACGCTCGGAGCGAATGTTAGCAGCAGCAGCAGTGGCTCGGGCTTCTTCCCCAAATCTTCAAATTTGCCTCCAAAGCCTGTCGCAAACATGCCTCCTAGACCTGAACTCGGTTTTGGATTCGGAGGTAGCCAGGGAGGAGCCTTCGCTAATCGCACTCCGAATTATTCTGGCTTCACCACGCGCTCTAGCACGAGTGTCCAATGGCGTCCGTACAACGCTGCACCGGGGATGAGTGGAGGCTTGCCAGGAAACTGTATCAAATGAGTGAGGTACATGATGAGGAGGTGCGCCATCTGAGAAGGGATAGGCTTCTGGATTGTAACCTATGTAGTGTTGTGGTATACACCGCAATCAGCCTGTTCAACAAGTCTATCTATCAATCATGACGCGTGACCTGCATTGGTCGTCTTTCTCAAGCGATCTTTCTCGCTGACACTCGTCCACGTTACCTGTCGGCAAGCTTCTTTCGGTTGCACAGCGCTGAGTACTTGGGAAGCCTACAGAACACCGTTGAGCTTTACGATGGAAGCGCAATCTCACCATATCCACCGTCTCTCCAAGCAACTGACGCCCACGATCAGTCTCACACCTCCTTTGGCGGCTCCCTCAACATCTTCTCAATCTTCCACAACTTCTCAATCAATTGCAGGAACCCATCCTCGCCTGACCTTTTCGTCCAGTTCACACCCGCATCCTCTGGGAACCACTCATCAATCTCATCAGCATATACCGTACCTGCACCAATAGCAAGACGGCCATTCTCACTGAACTTGTTGTCCCAGTCCGTGCGAAAGATGCTGAGACCCCAGGCAGGCTCCTTTACCGTTGGTGGCTCCGGCTTTTGTAGAAGGCCTTGGGGAGCAGGGTAGGCGTAGTCTTGAAAGCGGGTGAGTTCTAGTGTATAATCGGTCCCGCGTATTATGTAGCGGTAGTGCATTTGGACGCGCATGCTCTTCGGCTGAACGACAGGGTTGAAGGTGACGAATGGAGCCGGCTGCTGATTGCTGGAGTGATGGTGCTTGAAGGCAATGACTTTCTTTGGGTCGATGCGGACCCGGGTCGCAAAAGCCCTTAAAGGCGGAGGAAGTTTCTCTTCGTCGGCGGCCCTAACGGCTGTCACTTCGATGCTCCAAGCTGAGCCGGAGTGATGATCGGCAAGACTCATGTCAAGCAGTCGAGAGGCTTTCCCAGTGTCACGGTCCAAACGTGACCAGTTGGTTTGCTCGGGCGCAAGCTGTGAATGCTCATTCGGATCGCTGGGCTCAGTTTCATACCACGACGTGTGAAGCCTGAAGTCACCCTGCCGGTCCTCAAAAGTGAAGACTACAGAGTAGGTTGATTTCACGTCACTAAGATTATCGGTCATGGGGTCGGGAGGAGCAAGCAGATCGTTAGCTTGTAGAATCGTCTGAAGGACGGCCGGTCCTTTACCGATCTCCTCAGTGACCCTGCCGGTGAATTGTGACGCTTTTGTCATTTCTTGGTACTCCTCGAGCTCGTAAAACCCGTCCTTGGGTGGCATGTACTGGGTGAGTAAGAACGTGCCAAGGCGCACTCGGAGCTGGATGTTCCCTTGGTAGTAATGCAATTTACTGAAAGCATTCGTAAGTGTGAGTCGCATTCGCTCAACGTCCATCTGGTAATTGACTTTGGCTTGCTCAGCTTGCTCCGTACCTTCTGCCATACCTTCGGCTTTGGGGCAGAAGCTGGACTCGAAGATCGGGCTTCCTGACGGCGAGATCATGCCCGGTCCTTGGTATTCTTCAAGATAGATGTGTGATGGAACATCGCTCTCTGTTGACCAATGCTGCATATAAGCACGCACAGGGTTTATGGAGCGCACAGCGAGCTGGAAACAAGTCTTGCGCATGCGTGAAAGTGCAGTCTGAACATCGTCAAGCTCGCCCATCACTTGAAACACGCAAGTGTCGTTAACGTACACTATGAACACCGAGTGGTCTGCATTGAAGAGTCAGCGACCCTCTAAATTTGTCGCTGCAAACGCTTTGAGGAACTTACCCATCCGCAAAGGGTCGAAAGCCTCGTAGCTCTTGCCGAGGATTTCGTCCGGTTTGAATTCCGCTGATGGCCAGTGGAAGGATCCAATGGCGCCAAATGCCATGTTGTTGGGCGGAAACTGGCGATATCGATTTCGTTTGACATCTTTTACATATCGCCTCAGATATCGCTTCTGGAGTTCCGGAGTGAGGGAGACAACCTTGGCGAACTTGGATGATGCACAGCCTTTGTCGCCCGACGCCTCGCAGACCTTCGAAAGAATCTGCTTCTTGACCGCGGCGGCATCGGCCTGCTCGCCCCAGATGCCATATGTGAGGTATGACCCTGGCTGATACTTTTCCTCGCTGTACAAATAGCAGCCCATGCCTTGAGCCAGAGCCTGAATGTCCATATGCACCTGGATGGCGACGTCCGCAGCGATGCGAACAGACGCGGCAGGAGGCTTCCGGTTGCGCCAGTCAATCTGCGCATCATTGTCTGGATGGTCAACGATCCTCGGCGGCAGCTTTCGCGATTGCCGACCAGGTCCAGGTCCAGCTGCTTGCCACTTCGAATGCCCCGGGCGCTCGATGATGCGGAAGGCCGGGCGGGCTGGATTCTTCCCTTGGGAGCCAGGAGCCTGCGACAGCGTTCGGCCTTGAGGCAATGTCTGGCGCGCAGAGGCGGTGTCTGGCAGCCCAGCGGGGGTGGCGGCAGGTTGGCGAGTGGTGAGGGGCGATGGACGTGGTGTGGTTTTCTTGTTCTTCTGCGCGGTCTTCTTCGAGCCGCCAACGACCTGCCATTCGGGATCGTCCCCTCGGCCCGGCGGTGCGTCTGGCACGTTCTTCAGAGAGTCGTCCCAGGCGCGAGCGTTCTGGAACTCGTAGTCCTCCATGTCGATGACCGATGACCGATGACCGTAGCGATCGTCTGGCGTCAGGCCTCGGACGCAGCTCACCGGTCAGGCGGGCCTCAGGTTGCGAGGGACAATCAGCGCCCAAGCGACATCAGGTGCAGGTGCAGGTGCAGGTGTCATTGCAGGTGCGGGCGAACGAAATGATGCAAGAGCGTTGGTTGGTAGCCCGCTTCACTTTCGCCTTCACTTTGGCAGCCCTGGAGTCTCCACGAGGAAGGAGCGCCCCTCCAGCCAGCTCCTTCATCGTGCCCGTGCAGGATGTCGCCAGTCAATGCAGCCAGCTTCGCCTCCAAGAAAGAATAGATACTGAAGAAGACTGCTGGTGGGAGGTGGTCTCTAGCATCTTCCTGTGAGAACATGAATCTTCTTCGTGTGACGTGCAAGAACAAATCTAGCGACACTGCATCACAGCCTTCACATGGCGTCCTTCACATGATACCTACCGTTCGAACGTGATCGTGAATGTTTGAAGCCTTCAGAACTGATGTTCAATGTCCCGGACGACGAGCGAAGTTCGAGCTGAAGTTCTCTGGAGTACTTCGACACCTCGCCTGCACCTGCCAATTTGGCGCGAAAACGGCGCGCCGCGTCTTTCGTAAACCCTATGCGTCTCCAGCTTTACAATGGTTGCTCTCCCGCAGCGAAACACCAGACTTCAACTGCACCGAGTACTCTGATCGTCAAAGCCACGATGCCGCCCAAACGAAAGCGCTCCAATGTCGAGCAAGCCCGGCGCTATCTATCTGGAGGCGGCGTCCTCCGTGAGGACTCGGATGACGAGCTCGGTCTCGAAGACCATCCCTGGGAATGGATATACGACAAGCGCAAGGAGATTGTTGGCGCTCGTATGGGCAACTTTGAATGCTTTTTGGGCGACGCCGTGCTTCTCAAGGCTCCATCCAGCAACGAGGCTTGGGTAGCAATACTATACAGCTTCTCCGAGGGCGAAGAGGAAGATGACGACCGCGAACCAGTCGTTGAGAAAAGGGCCACAATGCTTTGGTTTGCATCCGAGAAAGAGATCAGGAGCAAGAGAAAGCGCACAGACTTCCACACAAACGAGCTCTACATAACCACGAACTTCGATGAGAACGCTTTGGAGACGATCAACGGCAAAGCCCAAATCTTCTCGGACGACAGTTTTAAGCGCAACTTTCCCACCGGAAAGATTCCTCGCAATTCGAAGGCACATGGCAAGGCATTTATATGTAGGAGAGGAGTCAACCAACGCTCTGCTTCGTACACAGACGCGTTCAAGTGGGAAGAGGTATATCGGGGGAAAAACGACATGGACAGTCTGGTTGAGCTTGTACAGTCTCAGACGGTGAAGACAAGGAAACGGAAAGCGGGGAAAAGGGAACATGACCTTGACGACTTCGTCGCCGGTGATGAAGACGATGACGACCCAGCGACGCCTCGGAAAAAGCGCAAGACCTCTTCTGCAACACCAACTCCATCCCGCGCAAAGCAGCTCACACCGCGAAAATTTGTGACCCCAACGGGCCGCAAGATCGTCACGAAGAAGCCCCTTGAGTTCACGCCGCTAGGAACGAGAATGTTGTCCCCCTCGCAGACACAGTCATCGCCATATCAGCTCGCTCGCTCGACCCTGCACGTTTCTGCAGTGCCTCATGCGCTACCTTGTCGAGAGTCGGAGTTTGACATGGTATACTCGCACTTAGAGGCCGCCATCTCGGCTGGCACAGGCTCGTGCATTTACATTTCCGGCACACCTGGTACTGGAAAGACTGCAACTGTGCGTGAGGTTATTGCGAGCCTGCAAGCTGCGGTTGGTGAGGAGCAACTTGATGACTTCTACTTTGTCGAAATCAATGGCATGAAAGTCACCGATCCCCATCAATCCTACAGTCTGCTCTGGGAGGCACTCAAAGGAGACAGAGTGAGCTCAGCGCATGCCTTGGAGCTTTTGGAGCGAGAATTTACCACACCTAGTCCTCGACGAGTACCTTGCGTTGTCTTGATGGACGAGTTGGACCAATTAGTGACTAAGAATCAGGGCGTGATGTATAATTTCTTCAACTGGCCACAATTACGGCATTCACGCCTCATCGTGCTCGCAGTCGCAAACACCATGGATTTGCCAGAGCGTACACTCTCGAACAAGATCTCGAGTAGGTTAGGCCTGACGCGAATAACATTCCCAGGCTACACCCACACGCAACTGATGACCATTATTCAAAGTCGTCTCGAAGGCGTCGGCCAAGTCATCGTCGAGCCTGATGCTATTCAATTTGCAAGTCGGAAAGTAGCAGCTGTATCAGGGGATGCCCGACGAGCGTTGGACATTTGTCGACGATCGGTTGAGCTCGCGGAGCAGGAAACGCTTAAGCAGGATGCCATAGGCAAGGAGAATCGGGCACCTGACACTCCGAGCAAAACGCCTGCCCATCAACCGAAAGCGACAGGACTCACACAGAAGAAGGGCATTGTGACGATCGCCACCATAAAACGAGCTATCAACGAGGCAACATCGACGCCCCTTGCCGCACATCTTCGCTCGCTTCCGCTCACGAGCAAAGTGTTTCTTGCGGCATTACTCGCCCGTTTAAGACGCACCGGCATTACGGAATCCACGCTGGCAGATGTAATTGACGACGCCCAGAAAATGGGCGTTATGACGCATAATAAGAACATTGGAGAGTACCTGCTTACGCCGGACTCGACACCTGAACAAGCTGAGGAAGGGCTTGAAGTGTCAAGCACGCCAGCCAAACGAGGCAGGCCGTGGACAAAGAAGCAGATAGATCGCGCCCCACGAGTTCTAGGCTTTGGTACTGCAGCACAAGAGCTCGCCGAAGCAGGCATCATCGGCGTTGAGGGCCGCCATGGAGACCGCGTAGGGCGCGTTAGGCTCGGCGTCGGAGACGAAGACATTCGCGGTGCACTTAGAGAGGACGACGAATGTCTGGGCCTTGGATTTGGAGGATGAACACTTAGTTTAGCACAGACAAGATGAGCATCGCGACGCAACGGTGAATGTACCATTCCAGTGCTATTGACATTCTTCCAAGCGTCGTCATCAAATCTTGTCAGTCATGTGAATAGCCGAAGTGAAAGTGGCAGTAGTGAAAGCGAACTGCACCGGCGGCTGCTGACACCGACGGCGAGGGCTAGTAACAAATCCCATTTATTGGTCTCTCGCTATTGTTCCCTCCATACTGCTAAGTGCGAAACTAACAGCTGGGTAAAACGTCAAGGCGAGAGAGGGCGAGAGAGAGAGAGAGAGAGAGAGAGAGAGAGAGAGAATGATAGTCCTACATATCACTCCTAGATGCGACGTGATGCGATGCTATTGTCGTCGCGACCCGCATGCTCAAAAGTCTACACAAAAGTGAGAGGCAACGAGGCTTTAAATTGCCAACTGCCCTTGCACATGAAGGTGAAGGTGCGCTTGGACCCGGCTTGGCGGGCCGAGACGCGCTTTCTTTACCGACTTTGAGCTTCGACTTCCTTCGACTTGACATCGCCACTGAACAACAACCAGCATCCCTCACCAGCATCATCGGACATCACTTTTTGTACACGGACTGCGAACATTGACTAGCGCCCCCATCATGAGCGACGACACTGAGCTACAGGCCAAAATCGCCGCCTTGGCCGGGCAGATCAACAAGCATAAGCAGCAGCCAGGCGTCCACGCGCAGCGACATCACGTCCAGCAACATTGGGCGCCGGCGCCGGCGCCGCACGTACACCAACGCGGTAACGCGCGTTGGATGCCATACGGTCGAGGAGGTCGCGGCGCATTTCATCCTCACAGGAACAAGTCGATTGTTGTTGGCAGCGCTCAGAATTCGACGTCCGCCGATTTCGACAATGCAGCTTCCCCCGCTACGCCCATTTCAGATCAAGCGAACGATGTGTTTTATAAAGGACCTCGAAACAACACGCTAATGACCACCGATACTCGCGAACGGGAGCAGAAAGAGAAAGAAGATGCGCTGCGGAAGCGACAAGAGGAAATGGCCAAGCGTCAAGAGCAGAAGAGACAATCACGCTCATCCGCTCGGCCAGGAGAGCATCTAACAAAGCAGGCCCGAACTTTGGAGATCGACGGCATCTCATTTCGAGTACAGGACGACGGTGCGAAGCTACTCCGCGCAACCGGTGAGCAGCCTGTGTCTGGAATGGGTTCCCATCGACTGAACAGCGTAGATCCAGCCACTGCGGCCAAGGAGACACCCAGGAAAGCCACGATCGCGGGTGTCGAATTTCTTCGAACGAAGCGCGGCAACCTCGTTCGGGTCACTGCGATGCAGGCCCACGGGAGGTATTTAGACGGCAAGCGCCCCATACTCACAGGCCCCTGCTCACAGACGAAACCTTTCAGATCAACGACTCGCGCACCGAAGAAGCAGTGCGAACATTTCACCAAGCATGGTACCTTTTCCTCCCATACACGAAACGCTGGCAACGCTAAAGCGAAGACCTCCCGAAGTCCACATCGCGCGAAGCACGCCGGTGAGTTTCCTTTGCGGGCGCTAACAATGAGCGCAGGTACTTGTCCCTATGGCCCCGCGTGCCACTTTGCGCATGATCCGTCCAAGATCGCCATATGCCGAGAGTTTCTTCGCACTGGTTCCTGTGCCGCCGGACAGGCGTGCGACCTCTCTCATGACCCGTCTTACAATCGCGTGCCCGCCTGCACTTATTTCATTCGCGGCAACTGCACGAATTCTGCATGCCGCCATCCCCATGTTCTGATCTCTACTGCCGCAACTGTCTGCCGCCCTTTCGCGACTCTAGGCTATTGCGCCAAGGGCATCGATTGCAGCGAGCGTCATGTACACGAGTGTCCTGACTATACTAACACCGGCCACTGCGACAAATACGAGAAAGGAAGTTGCCCGCTTCCTCATGTCACCCGTGCTGCTGTACTGCGCAAGGCTGCAAAGACCGGCTCTGAAGACGAGTCTGATGTCTCGAGCAACGATGGACACAACGGGAGGGATGATGATGACAACGACTCCGTGGAAATTGTCATGGGCTCAGACGACGATAGCCACGAGCTCAGTCAACAGAACGATTTCATTGCATTCTGATATCAGTGTCGCCTCCGTTGTAGAGGACATCGACAGGCATTCATGGAGGATAGCAGGTAGACGCATTCTGGCCTGACACGGCGAGGACACGCATCATCATCGTTTTAGCATGATACCCACAGAGCAGCAGCCTCCCATTCAAAGAAAGAAAGAATTCCATAGCTGGAAAAAATGAAATGAAGAGGAATGAACATTGGGCAAGTTTCGGTCCCAACATGCATCTGCTTGCTCGGTGAATTGCGCGCGCTGCATCAATGCTGTCTTGTATATCCCCGCCGGCGGGATCGTGACAGTCTCCATCCCTCAGCGTCTCCTGTATCAGCGTAGACCGTGAGACAGGGGGTTTGGCAGTCCGTGCCTCTGTCACTTCACCTTTGGGTGGAGTGCATGAGTGCGGCGACGTCGGTGATGGCGATGCACGATAGAACTCTGCTTGACGATGGGATGGCGAATACCTATCTGAAAATGCGTTCGTATGCTAATAGCCGCGCGCGCGCTGCACAGGTCCGGTCCATGCGCACAAGCGCAATACATGTGCGCATTGCATTGCCGATCAATGGCAGCGCCTCGCTTTCTCTCACACCTGGCGTCCGCTCTTTGTCTGGGCATAGCCACCTCAGCCCTGCGATCAGCACCAAGACGGGCAACCACCCTCTATTCAATGGCAGCTGAAAGCCAACGACGATGTATAACCTTAGCACATGAAACGCTTTCTTGGTAGGTCCGGTCGACCTCTCTTTGTCTCACATCTGGATCCATTGCCCGCGCCCCTGGACTCCACCTCTGCTCTCGTAGAGTACAGACAGCCGCCGACAGCCGCCCAAACGGTACCACGCTGCTGGTGTTGCTGCCAGGGTGCATGATGCCTGCGCTCAGGGACTTGCTGAAGAAGAAGGACAAGATTGGGGACGACGCGCAGCAACAAGTCCATGCAGGTGGACAAGGACAAGCGCCCGGACTTCACCAGACGGCGAGCTTGAACGTGCCGGAGTTCACCTTCATTCGCACGACGACGTCGACCGAGGAAGTCATCCAGCCGCCCACGTATCCGGACGACGAGAGCCGTGAGAGCCGCACAAGCAAAGAGAAGAGGCGGACACTGGGCTTCAGGAACTCGTCCAACTCAGCCTTCACCAAAGATCCGACTGCAGCTGCGACTACCTTGCCAGCCACAGCCGAGAAGGGCAGCCAGCAGCTTCCGGTAAGGACCAAGGGCGAACGGCGGCTCTCCGAGCGATTGCACTTCCATCGCAACAGGTCTCGCTCCGCCTCGGCCGAATCAAGCACCAACCTTCCACAAGATCTGCCAGAGGCTCCGGAAGCTATTGAGGCGCGTCCGCGATCATCTACGAATAAGGATGACGGAAGAGAGCAGAACGAGCAGCGTGAGGCTCGCTGGGAGAAGCGCGCGACTATACTGGCCATGAGTAGTCCTCTACGCGATGGCCAGCTACACACGGAGCAGGACAAGTCCCAACATCATGATCAAAGCCAGAGTCAGAGGCAGGCTCAGGGTGAGGGCCGCGCGGCGCGGAGTCGGAGTCCAAGCATATCAGATGCAAAAGGCGATGTGAACATTCAGGAAGCTATACGGCTACATGAGGAAGGTGATCTCACGCGATCTACAGAGATGTTTGGGCAACTTGCGACCCCCAAAGGTGACAACAACGCGCTGGCTCAGGTCCTGTATGGATTGGCACTTCGTCACGGCTGGGGCATCCCCGTGGAACCTGAGAGGGCCATTCACTACCTTTCGCTCGCAGCTACCAACTCGGCATCGATCGAGGAACAAGCGCTGGCTTCGGGCATGAAGAAAGGCGGTGCCGCCAAAGGGGAACTTGTACTATCAATATTCGAACTCGCCAACTGTTTCAGACATGGCTGGGGCGTGAGGAAGGACGCCGTAGCCGCAAGACAGTACTACGAGACGGCAGCCAATTTGGGCGATACAGATGCAATGGAAGAGGCCGCTTGGTGCTACACCGAGGGGTTTGGCGGCGCGAAGGACAAGGTACGTTTCTTCGTCACTCTCACTCTTCTCATCCTCCACTGCACAGAGCGCCGCATCTGTCACCAGGCGTGTCACGATCCACTCCACGTGAGCAAGACAGCCACCCGCTTGCCACGCGATGCGCACGGCGGGCGGCGTGCCGTGCCCGTCTCCTCCCGTATCAGAAGCCCCATCGTCGGCTCTCACATAGACTTGGAGGCTGGGAGGCTGGGAGACTGCTGCACCTGACACGGCTCTGGTAGCAATGGCAGTCGCGGCACGAGGTATGCAATCGGAAGCAGGGCAGACTCAAGTACCAGACCACTGCACTTGCTTTGCGCATGCTGCGAGGAAGCCGTGCCGCGAAACGTCTCCGCCTTGAATTTCGGGCAGCATTCATGCACGTCAGACGCAAGCTTCGCAAATCCAAGGCTGACTGTGGATACTGACTTCTTCTTTTCTCCATCTAGTTCAAAGCGGCACAGTATCTACGCCTGGCGGAGGAAAAAGGAAGCAAGAGTGTGGGAAATTCGTGGTGAGTCTTACCATTTCTCTTTCGAAACACCTTCCCATTCGGCACTTATCTCTTCTGGCGGTCTGTTCTGCAAACACACATATCTACGACACTACTCATCGACAAGCATGTGCAATCCCACTGCGGCGGGGCCACTGTCATCATGCAACTCGCGAGCCTGTAATCGGCGCGGCATCTGTATCCGCGGCTTCTGGGGCGGTTCGGCACAGCGGTGAATTGTACCTGCGCCTCGTCCCTCCTCCTGCTGCTTCCCCAAGCGATGCCGGCTTATTCGCTGCTGAAACGAAGAAGCCCGTCTGCGACAAGCGACGCAGCTGACACTCGGCGCGACTGCGGAGAAGGACACCCATTTCTTCTTGTCAGGACGCGTTCTGAAACCGTTGGTTTGGACGTATGGCTAATGTTTGCGCGCGAATTTGAACAGGATTTGGAAAGACAAATACAATCCAAAGTAACTTGAAGACTTGCGTTGGAGTGGTTCGACTTCTTGGACGATGAGAGTGCTCCATCATTGGGCATTAAGTGGGCACCAGCTCACGCTGGCAGTCCTAGCCTGTCGAATTGGAGGTACTCCCGATAGGCATTGTGGATAATCGAGAGAGTGAGATGGATAGCTAGGCACCATCATCATACTGCATACATGTCATGAAGTAGACGACAGAGTACGGACCTGAGACATGGCGCGAAACAGGACAAAGAAGATGAGATGGGAAAGTTGGCTGGCTCTGGAAGCTAGGTCGAATGTGCAAGACAGCAGGTACGCCTGTCGCAAATGATTACACTATCTACCCAGTGTGTGTCCAGGCCAAGTTTGTTTGTAGCCTCGACCGCCTCCCCCAACAGTCAGAGTCATCGACACATCCCAGGCCTCCCAGTTCCCTTGTCGCTTGCTTGCTTGCTCTAAGGCGACTCTGATCGCACGCCAAATAAGATCAGCATCTACTATTCCTAATCCATAAAAGCAAATATTGTTGTTGTTTGTGTTGAGGCCAGCAAGTAGTAAGTTGTGATAAGCAATCAGTATAGACAGGCCAGTCAATGTCGGGTATCGCCAGAATGCAATCACATCTCCTCATCAGATATCAAACATCCATCTCTGCGTAACCTCGTAAATCCGTCAATTGATTGATCAAGTATGTCCAACAAAATAAAAAGCAAGGTCGCAACCGAAATATCTTGGCCGCAGGCCACAAAGTCTGTCGTGGGAAACAATCTCGGAGAGGGTAGTCAAAATGTACGTGATGGGATTCCATGTTCATCGTGAGTGGGTGTAAAAGTCGTGAGATCATCGGTCATCAATCATCATTTCCTTTCATCATCATTTCTCGACTTTGTACGTCATATCGTGGCTTCGTTTTCGTTGTTGCTGCTGCTGTTGCTGATGATGCTGCTGCTGGTGCTGCTGCTGTTGTTGTTGTCGCGCCTCGATCTCGTTGTGATCCCGGACAATTTCCTTGAACTGCCGAACAACATCTGCAGGGATCTGGTCCCAGAGCAGGCTCCGAGTGTAGACTTCCGCCTTGCCATTGCTGCGCGAATGGTCTTGTTCAAGGTTTGCGAGTGCTTCTGCCAGGACGCGACGCTGGGGTGGCTGAGCGCTGTTAGATGGTGGCTGATTATAAGCCGGGTAATCCATGTTGGCGATCGAAGCGTATTGTGCGGAGGTCAGGGAGAAGGCTTGGTCGATTTCCTGTTGTTTCGTCGGAGCAGTGATGCTGCGATGCATGCGATCGAGCCTGCTGTTGGCCTTTGCGTCCGAGAAAGGCAAACCGGACGGAGTTGGTTCTTGGCCCATCCTCGCCACTGCACGGTTGTATTCGTTTGTGGACACACCACTGCTTTCGGACAGGAGATTGTTCAGCACGGTTGGGGCGGCTGCGCGGACTTCCGCAGGCATTTTGGGCAAGTCCGAAGGCTGCGAAGTGGTAGGTTTGGATGCGATCCATGCGCCGCACAGCAGTAGCATGAACAACAATCCAGAGGCGATAGGCTGCTCGTTGGCAGCCTCGTGATTGCGCTTCGCAGAGGTCTGGGCGGCGGTGGCAGCGGATGCTTTCTTCTCGAGAACGGGTGAAGCCTTCACCGGCTCCGGCTTTGGTTCGAAATTGAAGTCATCCTGTGCCTCATTTTGGAGATCGTTGACGAATATGAAATTGTCCCAATCGTGAGGTCCCATGTTGAGGGCTTCCATTTCGGCATTGAAGTCCGTGAAGCCGGTACTGCTTGGAGCTGCAGACATTGCGGGTGCCGGTCCAGCCTCGAGTTGATCCGTGAGGACCTGAACCTTCCTTCTCAACTGCGAAGACTCCTCGTTATGTCTCATGACGATCTCTCGCTTCTCGTCTTGCATGGTGTCGATGATACGTTGAGCCTCTTGTAGACGCTGGTGCATCACCTGCCGGTCACGGTCGCGGACTTCTCGATCTCTGGTGAGCTCGTTCAACTGGGCCTCGAGCATCGCAATCTGCTGAGTATAGCTCTTCTCCTTGACCTCGAGGTCTTCGGTATGCTTCTTCTTCCGTTGACGTGAAGCTAGTCTGGGTGGGTGGTCAGTGCGAGGCACGAGCCATGACACGACGGATGAAACTTTGATGGAACTTACGCAGCTTCACGATTTCTTAGCAGGCGCTTCTGTTGTTTGAGCTCTTTAAGCAACTCCTCATCGCTCGTCTTCTCAATCAGCTCGTCGATGGTCTGGATGTTGCGCTCTTGTGGGATGTCGATGCGACCGTTCTTCTTGCGGATGCCGTCCCTGCGCTGAAAGTCGACTAGACTTCGTGGGGGGCTTCCTGGCCTCATGCGCTTCGACGTCGGCCTTCCCTCCATTTCCTGCTGTGCCATTCCCATCCAGTCCTGGTGTGAATGTGGAGACATTGGAGTCTGGACCTGCGGTGCCGGGATGAAATTGCCGTCTGAGTGCTGGACGGTAAATTGTTGTGGGCCCTGAGGCGGCTGGCTGAAGCTACCGTGAGCGCTATCTGAGCGCTGGTGAACAAAGTGGGCAGGCGCGTCGAATGGAGGAGGGGGAGGCATGAAGTCGACGCTTGACGTCGTCGGCGTACAATTGCCAGAAGCCTGCTCGAAGGTCCATGATGGATTCGAATGCTGGTGAGGATACGGGGGATGTTGGGGTGGATTAGGCTGGCGCATGTAGACGTTGGGGTCCTCGTGGAAGGGGTTCGATGCGCCTGCCGACGCGGACTCTACGGCCAGAGGGCCGTTGGTGTATTGATGGTCCCAGGCTTGAGAATCGGCGGGTGACAGCACGCCATTGCTGTTGGCGAAAGAATCTTTGCGGAATGAAGAGTTGTTCGGGCTTTGCATGATGTCAGCATCCAGTATTGAGGGATCCAGCACAGCTGAGTCCTCGTCGTCGATGAACGCTGGTCGTTTGTTGTCAAGCGCAGAGTCTGTTTGGGGGGGATAGTGCCCGAATGTGGTACTGGCGTATGCCATGTCGGTTACTTGTATGCAAGTATTCGGTCTGGAAGGGCGAGAAGCGGTGAGGACGGGTGTATCCGGACTGTGGCCGGCACTGCTGCGCGTTCACGCAAAGCCGGAGCCTGACCAGAGTGACGGGCGCGACTGACTCTGCTACATCCAAGAGTCGAGGGCAGACGGGCAGCAAGGATCGCCAAAAGGGCGTCAGGACAAGAGGCGGTAGGCAGAGGGCAGCAGAGGCAGAGGGAGGTCTCGAACGACAATCAATGCTCGAAGAGTATCGAGAGTGGCAAAGGAGCAGGGTCAAGCTTGCTTAAGATACTGGCACTGCTTGCGCTCCGGCAGCCCCAAGGCCCAGGGACGATTAGGGAACGTCGACGGCACGGGCCCGAGCAGCAGCGCAGTAGCAGCGCAGTAGCAGCGGCAGCGGTCGGTGCAGCAGGTGATGAGGGAAGAAGGGGAGGGAGGGGAGCGTGGCGTGGCGTGGGCAGGAAGGAAGCGCACGCGAAAGCCAGTCCCGTCGTAGTGCGCAGTCCTGCCTGAATGATCGGGTAGTTGTGCAGAATGCGCTGCATTAGAGGCAGCGATTGATAGGCCCTGGGCGGCGGGATCGTGCAGCAGCAGCCAGTAGGTCCGTCTGAATCCTCGGCAGGCCCAGTTTGCTCACGCGGTGCACGCTCTGCTCGCGCTGTCTGCTGCTGCTGCTGCTGCTGGTCCCGCTGCTGGACGGCCGGGTCGGTAAGGTAGGTAGTGGGTAGGCAGGCAGGCAGGTACGTAGCTAGGTCGAGGTAGTCTGTACTCTGGTGGGTGGTAGTAGTAACTGTAGTCGTAGTCTGTATGCTAGTCGTGCGCAATGATGCTCACCCGCGACGGCGGATGGACACGCTGCCGCGAATGCGTCTGCTGGGTACAGGATGTCAGGACGTTTGTAGGTGTGCATGTGTGTATGTGTGTACGCATGCGCGCAAGCAGTATGTAGCTTTGTATTTTGCGCGCGTGTGGAGGGATGATGGTGGTGATGGTTCATCGGGCGCGAGTGATCCTATCATGCGCGGGCAGAGGGAGCTGCTCATTGCTCATTGCTTGCCTGGGTCACTGGGTGTTGTGCAGCCGCCGAACGACAGACAGACAGACAGACACGCTCACCACGGAGCTCTGACGGAGAGCATGGAGAACACGAGGCTGGGGTTTCAGAACGACACGGCGCGTGACCTCGTGGAAATGAGTGGCCGACGGCGCTGCGTTTCATTGCAAGGGCCATGGCGAGAATAATATCGCCCCCGTACGCCCAACGAAGACAAACAGTGACAAGACGGGAGGGCAAGGTTTGCCGTCAGGCTCGCGGCGTCCGCCAACAGCCCTGGCCCGAAGCGCAACTCTCGTCCAGGAGAAGCATTGTTTGTTGGGCATCACCAGCAGCAGTAGTCAGTCAGCAGTAGTCAGTTATTAGCAGTAGCAGTAGCATCATTCGCAGTAGTAGTCCGTTAGGAGTACCATTCGCAGTAGCAGTACCATTCGCAGTACCATTCGCAGTACCATTCGCAGTAGTAGTGATGGCATTAGCATGGCAGCCCAATGCTCCAGGCTAGCATCATCCGTCTCTTGAAAAAGACCTTCATCTCTTCGATCTGACCGCGCCAGAGGCGTCCAGTTGACTCACCCTGCAGCTACTACTCATCGGCACCACACCTCACCCTAGCTGGCAAGCTGGCAAGCTGGCTGTCTCAACACACGAATGCCATCCGCGACACTACTCTCCCCATCATGACGACGAGCAAGGAGCGGTAAAGGGCAGCTATACAGTATACACCGCTGTTATGACTCCAATGCCATGCTGCCGACGAGAGGAAGAGGAGAAACGCCTCCGGCGAGGTGGAGCAGAGGCAGCAAATCCCTGGCCGCGCTCGAATAATCTCTCCAATGCGGCGCCGTGCTCGACGACGCTGGCAGCTGGCTATTTCCGATCGGCCCAAGAGCACAAGCACGACAAATGAGACCCTGATCAGGGACTGGTCAGGGAGTATGGGCGAACAAACAGAGTTGAATGCTATCTACGTTGCTACGCTGCCATGTTTGCGCACGTCGGTCGGCGAGCGCAGATCTCGGCACTGCGAGAGTTCGATGCCTTGCCTTGCCTTGCATCGAAAGCCAAGTCATCAGATGCCGCTCTGCAGCCTCCTTCGTTCCGCGAGTCATTACACCGCTATAATACTCTCTGGCGGTATGACGCTTCGAATAATCCAGATTTCAGGACAGACTTTCTCGCCCTCTTCCTCAATTATCCAGGTACTTGACGCCCACCTGGCGAGCGGCATGGGCGCCAAATGCGAAATTTCGGATGGGAGCAGCAACCCGTCCCGATCATTGTGTATCCAGACGGCCCTGATCGTGCATTATTACGAGACGTCGCCCAGACAATGCGGCCGCAGTGCAGCAGCGGCCTGTCTCGGAACCGCCTTGCCAATGATGAAGACCAATAGGCCGATCGTAGAGCAACGCTATTAGGACTCAACTCGAGCAATCACATGCCTTTGCGGTATTCCCCATCCCCTCAACAGTAGCGAGCCTACAGTTTTGGATTGGGCCTGATCGAACCCCACCCTGGCCGCCGCAGGAAACGACAAGAATACGCCAACGTGAGACGCTTGTGTTCCTGCCTCGACAGAACGCCAGAGAATTACAGGGCAGTGGCTCAGTGGCTCGGGACTGCAAACCATCGTCAGCCGGGTTCGCGCCTTCTGCACAACATCCGCCTCAGCCGCGGTGGCATGCTGCATAGAAGACCTTTGACTGGGTTGGCAGCTCTACTTGCATACCTTCTCGCAATTGGTGGACGGGCTTTTACGCTGCATGACTTCAGGCGGGGGCAGATGCTGCGGCACAGCCTATCATACAGCCTCGCGTTTTGGGAGTCGACAGTCGGTCTGCTGACTGACTGACGCCCAACTTCGATGATTGTTGCAGGAACGCTTCGTACGCTGCCAAGCTGGGGCTCCGTACGCGTTTCGATCGATGCATCGCAACACTATTATGATGCTAATCACAGCACTTTGGCCAATCGCTTACCACAGTCACAGGGCCTCGAGACGAGATCCTTTGAATTGAGCATTGGGCGTGCCTGCTTGAAACGCACCAGCCAATCCAACGAGCACTTGACCGGGTCAAAAATCATGTCAAATTCCACCGGACCTTGCAACTCCTGGACCAATGCCTCTGCAAGCCCCGAAGCGAAGCGAAGCGAAGCGCCTCACTGGAATGATGAATGGCGTTGAAGTCAAGAAGTGAGGGCTTCGGCATCATGCTTTGCCGCTGTATCCAGCATCCTGGATGTTCATGGAAGACATACATGTCGGAGAATGTGGCTTTGACGTGACAGCAAGCCTGGCCCTTGACTTCGGCTGATTCCTCGTCCAAATACAGATGACCATCGTTCTCCGGCTGCGGAGATATTGGCAACAGCGTACATCTACACTGCTTGAGTCCTGAGGCCATACAAGCTTTCGCACTTCCAGTTCTCAGCCAGATTCGGATCACCGGTGCCGGCATACATGGCTTGCCCTGGGTACGGACACAGTGGGCGTTGTCTGAGTATCTTATCTTGAAGTGTGTCATTCCGCCACTTGGTTGCAATGATTTGATCCGGAGCTATTCCTCGCTCCGTCCATCGCACCAGGGCAAGCAGAGCGTCGTGTTCTGCGTCTCTAAACCCAGGTACGCCGCTGATGCTGCCAGGAAGTTCGCCGAGTTCTCCTGCTTGGTTTGCTCCTGCGAAGTACCAGGGAGCGTTAACATCCGTCGGAGTTCCAGCGCAGTGCTGCATGCCAGGTACCAGGAAGAATCGGTACCATGAGTCCAGCTCGATTGCTCTCGGCTTGAGCGTCTTCAGGACCTGCTTGTAGAAATACTCGGACGAACCAGTGGCGATCAAAGCATCTGCAAGGCCGTGATACATCAGAAGTTTACCTCCCTTGGCATGGAACGGACTGATGTCGAAGTCATCCGCTGTTGCATTGCCTGGCTGCAATTTGTCGGCAAGCTCTACGATGTTGTAGTCGAAATCGTAGAAGTTCCAGTCTGGATTTCCAAGGAGGAAGTACTGGACGAACTGCATGCCGAGATTGTGTGGCTTTGACTGGCCCATGAGGACCTCCCTGCTTCAGATCAGAACGACTTCCAGAAAGGAGTACCTATCGGCTGTCTTACCACTGCTCCTCGCTTCCGAGTTCCACATGGGGGAATACGAACGTCTGATTCGTATCAACATAATCGTTGTAGATGTTGTACAGTGTGTTGATCTGCGGGGCCGTCAAACAATGCTGGGCCGTCTGATTCGTGACATTTGGACCACAGAGCAGCGTCTCCGGAAAGAAATCGCATCTCCTCGGATCAGAAATTATCGTATCCACGAGTCCATCTTGCCCATCGCACTGCTTAAGTACTTCGCGTCCAATCATCGGAAACAACTCTGGGGGTACATGGTGGGAGGAGTTCACAGGTAAGTTGTACAACCCCATCTTGACAGTCCATGTCTGCAGATGAGAAGTCCACCATGCTGGTGCTCCTGCTAGGACGCCGTCGAAGTCGTCAGGAAACATCTGGACTTCTTTGAGTCCTACAGAAACGTCAGAATGACTTATCCGAGTTTGAGTCATCGGCAAGATACCAGGGGCGGGTGACAAAGGTCATTACTGGTCTCTTGCTCGAAGACACATTCTAAATACCTTGAACGCGACGATAGTGGCTTAGAGAGTGCCCAACCGTAAGAGATCAAGATAGACAAACTCTCGGCTTGTTCATGAAGGCGAGGAAAGTCTATGCTACTGCCGTAGCAATTGGTGCGCTCAAAAATTGACGTTCGAGAGAGGAGCAATAAGTTTTGTCCCATACCCTTGGGCAGTTGACAAAGCTCGATGCCGCTCTCCTTTGTGTGAATTCCTGAACATGCCAGTCGCGAGGGCAGTAGCATAGAATTGCGTTGCATCCGGGGTTGACATCTGAGACAGGCGCATTCTTTCTCTCTCTCTCTCTCTCTCTCTCTCTCTCTCTCTCTCTCTCTCTCTCGCCTTGACGTTTTCCGAGCCACTACCGTCGCGCTCAGCAGTATCGAGAAGAACAACGCCTTGGAAGAGACCGGCGCTGAGCCTTGTCACCTGCCCTCGCACCATGTAGGACCACGAACCTTGCCTTCCGCCAGTGCTGCATCCAGAGTAGTAATTGTATGTCGGTTGACGACCGTAGTATGCGGAGACGATCTCTTTGGCGAGGACGATACTCCCATGCATGGCTCTCCAGCCGAAATCATTCTTCTTCTCGGTGGCGTTGAGAGACCATGTGAGATCACTGGACACAGAGTTGTGACCTGTGTCGGTTGACATGGTCGCAAACCCGTAGCCTATTCCAGCGCCCTAGGTCATGCGAAAACATAAGTCAGTAAATGCCAAAAGTCTGTCGATCTCTGGAACTCGTTGATGGTATACCATGTCGAGCCAATTGATTCCTCCTGCAAAACCACCGTTTCCGACAGCCAAGAAGCGTTCATTCCAGTCATCTGGGAGAAAGAGTCCAAAACTGAATGCTGACGTGGGGCTGGACGTCACATTGATCTCGACCGCGCATACCGCTCTCTGTAACGTCGGCGATGTTGGGTATGCAATGTCGCTCGCGGGGACTTTGAAGGTGGAGTTAGCAGCCTGCGAGATGGCAAATGTCACAGATGCATTAGACGGGAGAATGGGTTCAAAGGCTGCTGCAGAGCATTCAAAAGCAGCAGCCGTCGTGAGAGGCAAGAGTGCTGCCAGGAGGGATCCGAGGTTCATGGTTGCGCAAACAAGACAGTCGTCCACCGAATGTCAAGTCATTTGTCGGGACACATGGCCCAATCTATACAGTTCGCCAAAGAGGATCGACCTATTATTCCAACTCCACACAACTACCGTCATCGCAGGCCGGTCCCCAGGAGGCGTCGCAGCTCTATCTATACAAAATCGCTCGTTCCGATGTTCGACCACCGCTTTACAGACGCTAAGGGAAAGGTGGTCGTCAATTCGGAGCTGCAACCCCTCTTTCTCCTCCACCTGGCGCTTGATTTCTTTTCATGGCGTCTGAAATTGCAGTGCTGTGTGCAGGGAGGCCTGTGTCCTGAGTTTCCTAATACCGACGCCGACGTCCACCGTCGTGGTCCTCAATGTTTCACGACGCTGCCGATATCCGGCCCGACCGCCTGCTGCTAACGACCTCCGAGGGCGGGAGGCCTCTCGCAAGATGCCCCATGCTTAAGTGCTGCTGAGCGCGACAGCAGGGCCATAGGTGTCGAAAAAGCTACAGAGTGAGGGGGTTCTGGCCTAAGTGCAGTTCTACCATGAGCTGCGGTTCTGTGCACGCATCATCGCACTTCGTGTGCTTAGGAGAAGGGAGAGGCAATAGTTTCTGTCACCTGCCCTTGCGGATTCCGAGCATTCGTCATATGTGCGATGCATCGGATCTGATAAGCCTGATGTTCATGATCAAGACTACGGGTTGTTGTGAAGTGAAGTCGGAATAGGAAGAAGAAGGTTTGTCTCGGTCCCAAAGTCTCCAGCGTCAGAACAAGACCCGCAATCTTAACGCCTCACTTCCACAACGCGTGAGATGTGAGACGCGGGGTCCAGTTTGGTGCGCCGCAGATCTTATGCCACACTTCTATGCGCGTGTAGGAGACGTGCAAGACGCAAGTGGGTTCCTTCCACACCCACGCCTGCGGAAACGATGCTTTTCGGGAGGAGTAGATGGGTGCAGGAACGAGACCAAGACTCTGATCCCACAGCTCGTTGCAATCGCAATGTTCGACCCGAGCCGAGATGCAACATGCTGCATTCGATACTGGTCTTCGAAATCAGAGCTTGGCTTTGATAGGCTTCTCCTCGTTCTCATGGGTGCCATCTTCTTGCACTGCGATGCAGACAACCACAGCGATGTCATCAGGCTTGCCGCCCTCCCACCCTTCTTGAGGATATCTTTGCTTGACCTCCCTTGCGAACGGGCCGTCTCTTCTTCTATCCAACCCTGCCATCTTCGCTTCTCGCATTATCGCAGCTGCGATTTGGCCGGGTAGGAAAGACTCCTGCATTCCTTGTTCGATTCTACGTGGTAGCGATCGAATAGCGGTGTCGTTGACCATTGTTTCGGAGCCTGGGAAGTTATGCGACTTGAACCAGAAACCCCCATCTTCCATGACGCGCTGTACTGTGTGAAGTGTGTCCTGGGCAGACAAATTGTCCCAAACACCATCGGTCGCGAACACAACGATGTCTCCGTGTTTGAGCTGGTGGTTCAGCACATCTGCTTGCTTGGGGGTTTCACTGAAGTAAGTTGCGCCCCCAAAGATGGCGTACTGTTGTTGCATCTTTGGCGGCACTTTCGACATTTGATACGGCGTGTTGAATGCATGGGTCTGCACGACAGAGCGGTGGGCGACCTTCCCAGGTCCAAAGACGAGATATCCAGAATCACCTAGGCTACGCAAAATGGTCAATGAAGGGTTCCTAAGATTGAAGAGCGATGTCACTACGTACTTGGCTGTTTCAATGCTGCCTTCCTTGCCCATGACACCCAAACTCGCTGTACATCCGCCGGCTGCTATGCGTGGATTCGCCATGACCGCGTCGTAGGCCTGCTGGAGCAGCTGCTGCGGCTTGACGGGTTTCCCATCGTCAAGGCCTTCGTGTATGTTCGCGGAGCCCGCCATGAGCCCACACAGCGCCTGACTATACTCTGAAGGATCTACTCCTTGGTCTTGCCAGCCTCCTACGCCGTCTGCCACGCCAAAGGCAACGTGATGCTGGCTCCCGCCGATCGTCGTAGCAAACCAAGCATCTTCGCCCGAGTCCGGCTTTGTGGACCGTATATAGGGAGGGTCCGCGTTGACGTCGGTAGAGGCGTAGGTCCAGAAGTCTCTACCGGGCTTGGGAGGTCGAGGTGGTGCTCGTTTCGGGGCGGATGCGGCGCCTAGTCGATATGTGAAGGAGCCGGCTTCTGGGGCACTGGAGGAGTAGTGGTTTCGCGAGGAGGCGGGCGTCATAGAGGGTCTCGCAAGACGGAAGGCTTGAGAAGTCAGACTGTGTGTGGTCCGCTTGATGAGCGTAGGAAGGGGAGCGGACATTGCAGCTCGGATGAGAGGATGTAGCAGAGCACGGCGCCGGTGCGCAGCATGTCTGGCCTACCACATTCTCTGCCTCTTTGGTATGTGAGCTTATGGTCTAGATGAGGATATCAAGGAGAGAGATGTATGGCAATCCCGAGTGCATGCATATGTAGACAAATGCATAGCAGACGTGATGATAAAGAATGCTCAATAGGTTAGACTTTGCGCCGGTCAGGGCAGGGTCGGGCTTGGAGGAGTGAACTTTGAAGTCTTGAAGTTCCACCTCCGACCAGACCAGAACAGAGAACTTTCCAACTCTTGCGACAACCCGTCTACCACCAGCAACGCTGGCTGCGCGAACATCGCCGACCCGCCACCATGTCCATACACCCGTCGCGACAAGCATACGTCGAGGAAGAGGTAAGCCATACTCCTGCACCACACGCAGAAGCGAAGTATCGAAGTATTTACATGCAACTTCAAGGCCGCCGCGAGCCCACCCGACGAGCACATGGAGGGGCGGGGAGAATGGATCGCTGACTGATGATGCACCGCGCAGGACACCTCCGTTGACTTGGCGAGTCTGCGTAAGTGCAGCGCCGAAGACACGAGGGATTGTTGCTAGACGCGTTCTGACTTGCTTAGCCACTGACACCAACTACCAATTGCCCAACCCGGCAGCCGGCGGAGAATCGCAGCATGCCTCTACCATTTTGAATGAATTCGAACGCAAGCGAAAAGCCCGCACACTCGCCGTACCGACAGACGACCAACGAATACGAACCGAGCTACGAGCACGCGGCGAGCCCATAACTCTATTTGGCGAGCGGAAGGAAGACAGGCGAGAGCGGTTACGAGAGATTCTTTTGCGCGAAGCGGAAGGCGATGCCGGCGAAGATGAGTCCATGGCAGATGCAGACGCGGGTGAGGACGGTGATGACGAGGACGGAGAGTTCTATATCGAGGGCAGCAAAGAACTGCTAGCTGCGAGAAGAGACATTGCACGCTACTCCCTTCCTCGCGCGGCACAGCGGTTGACACACCAAAGGGCGGAAAGCAAAATACCCGTGACTACTCACGTCAAGCATCGAAAAGCGATCAAAGACAAGCTGAATGGGGTGGAGCTCTTTGGAAGTCAGATTGCCAGCGAGCGACCGGTCAGTCTCGTACGTTTTGCTCCAAATGGAGAGGTGGTGGCCTGTGGAGATTGGGGAGGAACTGTCAAGTTGCTGGACGTGCCCAACTTGGAGACCAAGACAGTACTGCGAGGTCACAAAGGCATGATCGGAGGAATCAGCTGGTTCCCTGGGGCGACTCTTCCCGGCTCAAGTGTTTCGCCTGACAACGTCAACCTTGCTACATCTGCCGCCGACAACGAGATACACCTTTGGTCGCTCACCCAAGATACGCCTTTGGCCTCACTTAGTGGCCACAGTGCCCGTGTGTGTCGAACTGATGTACACCCGTCCGGCCGGTATCTGGCAAGCGCTAGCTACGATACCACATGGCGGTTATGGGACGTCAACACAACGACCGAGCTCTTGCTTCAAGAAGGACACAGTAAGGAAGTCTACACCGTGAGCTTCAATCAAGATGGCAGCTTGGTCTCCTCGGCCGGCCTGGATTCTATCGGACGCATTTGGGACGTGCGGACCGGGAGAACGGTGATGATTCTGGAAGGCCATGTCGGACCCATTCACGCGTTAGACTGGGGCGTTGACGGTGTTCGCGTCATGACTGGCAGCGCGGATGGTTTCTCCAAGTGCTGGGATCTGCGCGCGGTGCGGGAAAGCGCAAGCATCGGTGCTCACGTAGGAGGAGTATCTGACCTCAGATGGTTCAAGGGTACTGATGGGCCGCTATCTGGCCAAATGCCGCAGTCCGACACTATCATGACCAATGGAGAGAATGCACAAGGTGCCGAGAATGGCGCGCACGAGCAAATTCAACCAAAGAAGGCTGGCACATTCCTCGTCAGCAGCGGGTTCGACAAGGCGGTCAACATATTCTCAGCAGACGACTGGGCACTGTGTAAGTCTTTGACCGGGCACGATGGGACGGTTTTATCCGTCGACGTTACTGCAGATGCGAAATGGATCGCATCCTGCGGACGAGACCGGACAGTGAAGCTCTGGGCAAGGGACGACATGCAAGGCATATGATGGTCGCACCGTGCGTCTTAGTGCAGCGTTGAGTCTGTATGCTGAAGGTGTCCGCCGAACAACACCTAGAGTGAGTCCAAAAGATCCAAAGGATTCTGCGTTGCACATATGAATGGAACCACATCGACAGCAGCGGCCAAGAGCAAGTGTGACCTCGTTGCCTCTCTCCAACGTGCATCGTCCTAAGCATAACGACCGCGACGACGCAAGCATGGAACCAACTCGCGTTGAGGAGTGTTACTCAAGCCGAAGTTCTCTTGCTCCATAGCGCTCCGATGTTCTAAGCCGCTCTCGTCGCGCTTAGCGGTACTTCGGAGTCTGGTGCGTTACGAAGGGCTGGCATCGAGCTGTCACACTTCCTGGGGCGCTACAGCTTCCCACCTGTCCTCCACTGATAATGCGGTCGATCAGCCATATACTTATCATGCTGGCAAGTCGCCAACAACTTCCCATCCTTCTCCCTTTTCATTACACCTCGGATCACAACCAAGCGTTTCCCAATCTGAATGACTTCACTCTCAATCAAAACATCATCCCCCTCAATCGGCGGCCTCAAATAAGTCACATCCAATCTCCGACTCGCACCTGTCGACTCCCAACCCGGGAAATTGCACGCTATTACCGCCAACGACGTCGTCATATCGAAGAACATGGCTATAGCACCTCCGTGTGTTGACTTCTTCTCGTTGGGCACGTCAGCCGGTTGGTTGGAGTAGTTTGGAGGGATCTTGAAGGTCACAGTGCATTTGGCCGATTCACTGGGTGATTGGACGGTTGCGGAACGGACTGTCAGGGAGTCCATGAAGAGGCGATCGTAGTTGTTTGGGGGGATGCAACCTGCGTGAGGAAGTCGTTATTTCTGCACACAGCACCCGAGCACTATCGCCTGGACGCACCTGCGTGTGCTTCGATGCACCCGCGCATTATGTCTTTCGCTTCTTCTGAGGTGAGGGGTGCCATCTTGGCAGGTGGTCGAATGGATATCGATTGAGGGTTGCCTCCGCCTACTGTTCGTCTTGATCGCAAGAGCTGAGCACCGCGAAGTGCCCTCTTAAGAAATATCTCGACCACGCGGCAGCCCTAATCGCGAGGTAGATTGATGGTTATGTCTCGCTCGTGACTCTGCTCCGACTTCCGATAAACGCACTGGCCGAGCGCCGTTTCGTCTGACTGTACACTTCGTAACTTTCTTTTGGATTGACTCCTGTGTTGGTAAAGGTGATGTCAACCATCAATCGCACGATGGTCGTTGACTCCCACCTCTCTCGCTAGCACACTCAGCCGGTTCTAAGATTCTAAGCGAAGTAAACGTTCTGTCTTTCAAGATTAGGAGGCTACGGGCTCCCGTAGGATATGCTGCAATCTGTGCTCTTATTATCGTGTGCGGTGAAACCAGACAGACACAGAATAGAAGGGAGGAAACCGCCAACGACCTTGGTTAAAGGCATCCTTGGCGATCAATCTTTACGTATGCCGAAGCCGAGGTGTGGTCAATCCTTTGCGTGCTATCATGCGGCAATTTCCACCAGCACGTGGCTTTGACGGAACAATCTCCTTTCAGGCATTTAGCCTTATTAATGCTTACCAAAACAGCCTCGAAGCAGCAGTGTTACCAAACAAAGGCCCCAAAACTGCTCAGACTTGATCCGGCTCGGTCAAGCTATGCTAATCCATCACATAAACCTCCTTCAACACCTTTGGATCATTCTCTACCCTTCAAGCGCTTTCTCTTTTTCTCAACCCGTTGAGTTTGAGGAAATATAAATTCGGCTTCAGTAAACTCTATGAAACTCCTCTTTTCACTTTTTGTGAGCCTAATAGCAATCGTCATCACAATCTACAACCAAGAACTACAGCAGTACATGCGAAGCATTCTAGGACCTAACACTCTCAACAACTTTACAAAGAGCATAAGATCCACAATCACCCACAAGAACGTGACGACTATGGCACGGTCTTCAAAATTTGTCGGGCTACCCGTCATTCCTCCAGAAGATCCCAGTCTCAATGCCGTCAACCCAAAGCCTCGTGGTATTCAAAAGGTCTTCGAAGCAATCGAGCAGTCCGAGGGTGCCGGAGCGACGGTCAGACGATCAATCGGAACACCAAGATTGAGAAACTTCACACCGTTTCTGATGTTGGATCACTTCAATGTTGCCGTAGGAGCAGGTACGCACATCTTCCTGCAAACACCCTCCCAAACATTACCCCTCCGCTAACTGATGTGTCTTTCCAGGCTTCCCCGACCACCCGCATCGCGGCCAAGAAACAATAACGTATCTCCTGGAGGGTGCCGTCGACCACGAAGACTTTGCGGGAAATAAGGGCACCATCTGGTCCGGTGACCTGCAATTCATGACTGCAGGCCGCGGGATCGTTCATGCGGAAATGCCCCACGACAACGGAGACGGAACTTCCAATATCGGGATGCAACTCTGGGTTGATTTGCCCCGAGACCTCAAGTCTTGCGAGCCGAGATATCGCGATCTCAGAGCGAGTGAGATCCCGACTGCCACGGCTGATAATGGCAAGGTGTCGATCAAAGTCATTTCTGGCCGTTCGCAAGGAGTGGATTCCGTACAGGAATTGGCGTACACCCCTGTCTGGCTCTTAGACGTGACAATCAACCCCGGCGGCAAATTGACACAACCCTTGCCAGCAGGATGGAACTCGTTTTCCTATACTTTAGAAGGAACTACGGTTTGGGATACTGGAGCGACAACGCAAGAAGTGCCCAAATTCCACAACACCGTTTTTGAGCAGAGGGGAGATTCCGTCGTGGCGAGTGTATCTGAAAGCGCTAAGGAAGCTGCAAGGTTTATCCTCGTTGCTGGTATGCCTTTGGACCAGGCGATCGTCCAGTACGGGCCATTTGTACTTTCGAGCCCAGACGATGTAAGGAAGGCTCTCGCGGATTACAGTACGTTCTCCAATGGGTTCGAGCGCGCCGAGGGTTTTCAGAGTGAGATTGGACGGGCGATGATGTGAATGGGGAAGAGCGTTAAACCCAATGAAATTGGTTGATTGAGAAAGGAATATGGGCACAGATGAGATTGCATTAGCGAGGCGTTGGTGTATGTAGAATTCACTGAATGCTATGTTCTGTATCGAATCTCTTCTGTCGTGGTGTCCATTCCGTCGGTGAGTCTCGACTCGATTGGGCTTGTGCGAGCGTTCTTCACGGCGCTTGCTCAGCAGTTGTTTGCTCAACGTAGGTTGGAGCGCTGTTGTAACCCAGTGAGCTCCCTGTCGCGATCCAGCGTATCCGGCTTAGAATGACTCTTCACGGTAATTGGATGACTGGTGGCCATTAATTGCGTGTGGCTGGTGTGTGTCCGCCTTCGCCCTCCAGAGTTGGGCCTGACTGACGACCCAAGACTGAATCATTTCCCTGTTCCTGCTCCAAGTTTCCACTACGCTCGTTGAGGAGATCATGACAATCCCTACATGTATAGGCATTGAGAAGTGTCCAACAGCTTCTCTCTGTACCGCGTTGAGTATGACTTTGGCGAGTGGGAGGATGTTCGAGTCTTCTGTCACAGCGCTATCATCGCACTGTCCGCAGGTGACCGGCATATAGCGTTTTCCACTCGTCGATGCGCTTGTAGTCGTGTTTCTTCGAACCCGTATGGATGCTTGAAATGTGCTTGTTCTGTCAAATTCTGTGGACAGTCGTGAGCCCACTCAGGGTGCATCATGGCTCCTCTCATCTGTCGCTCGTCCTGGCTTCCTCGCGTCAAGAGGCTGAATAACAACTTCAGCAGGCTTTGGTCGCTCCTCGTTCCTAAATCCCATGATCTGCCCAACGATTCCCCCCGGCTTAGGAATCGGACATTCTCGCTGTGGTTTGGCATCGGCCATCATCGTCGCATCGGTAGCCTCCGAAATGCCTTGGGAGTCGGCACTGCTGTCCTCGAGCCTCCTCTTCCTCCGTCTCATGGTCCGGCCATCGGGAGTCTCGTAGCTGTCCGCAAACTGCCGTCGGTCGACTGGACACGGTAGGAGATGGGGAAGGCCGACCACAAGGAACGAGATGGCCAGTGTCGTCGTAAAGAGCGTGCCAGTGGTCCGCGACCGCGGATGGAGGTAATGCATGGCGTGCGAGGAGGCGGGCGGTGATGGCCGTGTTCGTACAATGCCTCTGCTTCTCGAGGATGTTGAAGTCTTCGAGACGTGTTCGACCAATCAGAGGCACGATAATGGGAAGCACTGACCAGCATCATCCCAAGGCTGCAAGGCTGCATGTGTGCCTGAGACGACCTCCGTGTTGCTCCGTGACTAGGCACAAATATCGCCTGTGTCTGCAACAAACATCGGTTCATCCTCACACTTCCCCAATCACTGGAGGAGACAAGTATGCAGTCACGATTATCGGTGATCGGAGTAATTACGCGAAGAGGTGCATTGCAATACGGCCGTGGTGCTTCTCATCAGCGCTGTCGTTATTCCCCATCAGTCATACAATCGGCGTCCACATCTTCTTCCTCGTCGTCAACAAACTTCCTTTTCCCATTCGTCAGACCGTGCCCATGATGTGCCATTCCATTGCGATCAACGCCATCAAGCGCCATCATCGTGCTCTGCATGCGAGGCATTTGCGACATTCCCATGTCCACACTCCCTACCATGCCCATCCCCGCGAAGCCACTGTCCACAACTCCCCCAGCGCCGTGGTCCAGTTCAGGATCCCAATCTGGTATAAACTCTCCTTCATCTTCGACCCGTAGCCCCTCTCTTGCCCTGCGCCTAGCAGCCTTCTGCTCTTCCGGTTTTATAAGACGCTTGGCCTTTCCTTCCTCGAGACAAACCCAATCATCAATGTTCCTTCCGTCCTTATCGAAATGATCACCAATATGCTTCAATCGCTGCTCTCCCGCATTCGGAACGTCAAATTGCTGCCTGATCAGCGTGTTACAGAAGCCACACCAAAAGTGGTCATTCCCTTCTCTGCCCATCCTATACTTCGCACACTCGCCTTCAAGACTCGCTTGATCGCGATGAGACATTCCGTGTTCAGGACCCATCAAGTGGCGCCTCATCTGGTCAAGAGTGTTGAACGGTCTTCGCTGACATATTTTGCCTCCTTGGTGTGGTAGACGATCTCGTCCGCACTTCCACATCTCAGAAAGATAATGCTGGCCGTTTTCGTGTCGTTTCCAATCGTTGCGAGAACCGAACTTTCTTCCACAATGTGGGAAGGTGCAGCCGTACGGCCGAGTGTGGCGTTTGAAATGTTTCCTGTGCGGAGTCAAGAGTCAGAGAGGCTGTTTCGCGAGATGTGGTTTGAGGTAAGAGGTGAGATTCATACCTGAGATCACACTCACGCTTCATGAGCTTTCTGCACTCGGAGCATTTGAGCTCGCTAGTAGTGGCACCGGTATCCGGTGCCGCTGGTGCGCTTGTGACGACAGGAAAATCGTCTCGTTGTATGGAGGGTAGGCGGGCTTCTGGGAGCTGTGAATGCGCACGACTAATTTGAGCAAAGCCCATGTCGCTGGCATTCAGCTTCGGTCGCTTGGGAGGCAACGGACCATGCTGGGGTATCTGTTCGTACTGCTCAATGGATCCAGAGGATGCGTATATTCCGCCTCCAATGGCCCCTATAGTTACTTCGTAGTGACTGTGAGACATGGAAGAAGCAATTGCGTGTTCACCCATGCCGGCCAGGGTATCGTCGGCCATCTCTACACCAGAGTCTGGGCCGAAGATATCGGCAGCGTTAGAGAGGTTCCGGGAGAGGTCGGGTGAAGCTATGTCGTGAGAGGGTTGCTGATGAGTGTGACCCTCGGTAGGATCGATCATGGATTGACGAGCAGACCTCATAGCACTCTCAGCATCCGCATATACGCTGTGAACGTCATAGGGCCGTTGAGCGTGCTTTGAACTAGTGGCGATGAGCTTGTTATTCAGGGCCCAGTTGCAGCTGCACTTACATTTCGAGTAGTTCATTCTCGTTGCAGCTCGGATGCTTGCGCTTGATGTGGGCTTTGAAATTGTCTCGTCGAGGCCAGAACTTGGCTTGTTTGCCATCCGTGACGGGACACAGACGGCATATGTAACCGACAGTAGATCCAACCCTCGGGTGTAAGCTGTGCACGCCTTTCCTGTGCCTTTCCAAATCATTCGCGGTTGCGAAACCCTTTTCGCGGGCGCATCCCGCTTCGGTGCAGCGGTAGGGCTTCTCGTGAGTTAGTTCGTGCTTCCTATCCATATGTTAGCTCTCACCAGCGTCCGACCTCAACTGTAGCCTTACCTTGCGTCAGACGCGTTTTTTGCCTTTCTACCGCAGAGTTGGCACGGGTCAGGCTGCTGTTTCCTAGGTGCTCGTGACGCAAATCGACCATCAGAGACAGTACTTTTACCGTCGTCAGGTTTGTTTTGAAAGACTTCGATATTGTCAGAATAGTCTTGCTCGAGCTCTTTACGATCATAGCTGAAGTCGTTCAGATTCGAAGGTCCTGGAAAAGTTGGCTGTGAAGCGTACCCTGAATCTGCGGCCTCAGAGTACAGGTCTCCTTTCCGCGGAGGTTCGGATTTTGCATACAAACTGCCGTTGAAGTTGAATTGGGGCACGGCTGGTGACTGAAAACTATGCTTTTGCGCTGGTAAAGCACCAGACCAGGGCTTGTCCTTTTCGGGTTTGATGATGTCCTGAACCTGGACATTTCTGGCAGTACTATGTGCTTGAGCATCGTACTGCGAAAGGTCTAATTCCTCGTGGAATGATGCGTGGACACCCAATATCCCAGGGTCAGACGCTCTGTGTACACTCAGTGTTGGCTGTGATGCCCTGCCGGCGTTGAAGCCAAAGCTCGCATTGCCATTGCCTTGAAAGTAGTTCTGTGAAGCCTATAGTCAATGGCTTGCACGTCTCAACAGGCAAATCATTCTCGGGGCCACATACGCTAAGTGAGAAGTGTTGATAGTTGCCGTACTCTGACATCGACGGGTGGAATGGGGCAATCTGTAGCCATTGATCAGCAAGTTCTTGTGTGCCCTGCTATCTTTCCTCCTCAGGCATGCCATTGCACTGCAAAGGGGGTGTATTTGGCCGCGCCCATGCAAGAACGACACAAACCGAAAAAGTCCAGAAAGACGCAGTGATGATCTTGGGTTCACCTTTCGACTGCTCTCCGTGTTAAGGTGAGGCGTCGGTGCAACGGTGCTGGTGGTCGAGCAATTGGGAGCGGTCGAGGCACCAGAAGGTAGCAGATTTGGGGCCTAGAGTGGAACAGGAGAAGCAACGGGTCGACGACTTCAGAGTGAATAGTCCAGAATGAAAGGCTGCTGAACGGGCCGCTGACTGGTGTAAATGATATGCGCAGCCTCGCGCGGGTGACAAAGCATGCTAAAGTGAGGCGGCTCGAGCGTCGTTGCCGGTGAAGTTCGCAGAGGACAAAAGCAGCAGGACATCGCACTGTGCCCCGTTATCATCGACGGCATGTAACTTACTACCCGTGTAAAGTGTGAGAAAGAAGGCAACCAGAACGTGGTGGTTGCTTCCTTGGCTTCTGGCGTGCAGGGCTGCGTGGCTTCCCATTGGCTGTCATGAGGGCGGCCTCTCGGTGCTACCTCTCATCACTGCGAAGTGCTCACTTCGTCCCACCTCGTAGTCGTGCGGCCTCTCGCCGCTAAGAATCGTGGTCAATGCTTGAATGCGGGACACATCGTGCATGGTCTGCTACGCCCTCCCTTTCACCGGTCGATCGTTACTCGTTCATGTAAAGAGCCGCGCATCCCGCTGTCCGCGGCGTGATGCGTTGCGACAGCGAGTGCTACCGACTACACCGTATGGTGGTAATTGTGGCTCCTCATTGACGATATGCAGAGAGCCTAATGGAGAAATCTCGAACGCATCTTTCCTAGGATAGAAGTGCTTGCATTCCCCGACAAGGTTGATGAGCGTGTTGTTAACGCCCGTATGCTAACTGCGCACCTGTCAACGTTTCATTCTAAATCCTGCACTGCCTCCATACCTGGCTTGGATTCACGAAACAGACAATTCTCCGGTGATGGGTCTACACCTGCCCTGCCACTGCACAACGACGATTGAGAGCTCGACGGGCTCAGCGTGATGCAGTCCTTAATGGCTGCTCCGAGAGCCTCGAAGCGCAAGATAGGCCGGTGGGGCACGAGGCCGCAGAGCTGTTGCTAATCGATGGGAGATGATGCAGTATCCTCGTCCAAAGCTATGTGCGGCCTCTATATCAAGGAAACCACAATGCGTCGCTGGTATACATTATCCGGCAGAGGAAAGGGATTGGCACCAGTAGACAAGTCCATCTACGGGATTATCCACATTAGAATCGAACCAAGGGGCGTTGAAGGACAACCGGCCCATGCCTTCCCTCCACTCTTGCAGCACTCTATGGTTTAGACTTGGCCTGCTCTTTGCCAGAGAAGTCCCAATTGTTCAGGAAGCCGGCGCCGTGGCTGAGATAGTTCGCAAAGCCGAGCCATGCGAGATAGGGGGCTAACAGCCAGCCAGCGGTCTCATCGACCTGGCCCCAAATGTATGCCAGATATCCAACGGTCCCTGTGAGGGCAATTATGTCCACGGAGGCCGCAACAGGCTTCTTCCAACCGAAGAACAGAGGAGTCCAGATAAGGTTGAGAGCCAGCTGAATCGTGTAGAGCGTCGCGCCGTGCTTTCAAGTGGTCAGTCCGAGTCGCGGGCAGCGCGTAACCATCTTGAGAAGCCATCTTACCTTCGCGAGGACGACCTTTTGCGGATCGATACTATTTGTGCCGATTGTCCAAGCACGGTATGCAGCGTAGCCCATCGAGCCGTACAATAACGTCCACACTGGTCCAAACACATACCCCGGTGGCTTCAACGGCGGCTGTCGCAGGGCATTGTATGTTTTCTGCGTTTCGCTCGGCGAGATAGAATAGCCTACAGCCGTGCCCGCAAGAACGGGGAGCAGAATGGCTGCAGCTGGCTGCTCGAACAGGATGGACGGGAGGGTCAGAGATGGGATGTAGGTCGTCATGGCGGGCGGTACAGGCGGTGCTACACCGTTATTGTGTCGGATACGTCTATGCGTTGATATATGGTATGATGTATAGTTTGGTTGTGTTTTGTTCTGTAGATCCTTCGGAGAGCTTGACTTGAGATGTCGGTCCACCGCGGCGTAGCTATTATTGCAATAGCCACAATGTGGACTAAATACTCCACAGTATGTACATTAGAGTGGGTCCCTACATCGGCTAACCGAATCCATGGAGAGTCGATTTCTTTAGGACCCTCAACTTGGCCGTAGAAGAATAGCTGCACTCACCTTCGGACGCTGAGTCGACTACTATCGTAAAGAGAAGGCTCGGTTACCTAAGGCCCTACCTAGACTACGTGCCTTATAGAAAGCTATGGTCCACACTAGCACGTAGCTGTATCCACCATTAATACTAAAGTCCGTAGCGGATACGAATGCCGCGGACTGTGGATCAACGACCCTAAGCTCGACCTCTAAGCTGATTGCCAAGCGTAACCCCAGACCGGAAGCTCTCCGCACGCTACGGCGCGCCAGCCTCAGCTGGAGTCCTCTCCCGACACCTCTCACCACCACCACCTCCTCCTCCTCCTCCTCCTCCTCCTCCGCCCTCGTCTGCTCACCGCGACGCCGTCGCCAGAGCGTGTCCACCACTCCATCAATCATCAATCAATTGTTCGTACGGCCTTTTCATTCTCACCATTGTTCTTGCGGAGCAGCACGCGCTCCAAATGCCCGTCGTCTACTCCTTCGCCGGCCGGGCGTGGCTGCACCACCACCACCGTCTCCCGCCGCCGCCCCTTGAGCGCACCCCCTTGAGCGCACCACCTCCTTTGTCTTGTCATGATCAACGCACCGCAGCTACCTTCTTGTACATGACCGTACATTTCAATTACCTTCTCCCGTCGTTGCGACGCCCTCTTCTTCCACTCTTGCTCTGCCGCTACCGCAACCATGCCTTGATTGTGCTTATCTAACTTTGGCCGCCATGGCAAACAGTCCACCTCAACGTGCTGCTGGATGGGTCCGACATAGCAACGTACCGACACCGACCACAACCAGGCACCGAGCCGTCGGCCGGCCACTCATTCGCCATGGAGGAGTACGACTATGGCAGAACGCCCGTTCGGGAATCGCCACCTACGTCGCGCACTTCAGGCCGAGACCGGGATGAGTATCGTTCGGCGGACCCTTACCGTGACAGACGCCGTTCCCCAGGTACCATTCCGAACCCGACACTTAGGACGGATCATAGATAGCTTACTTGCTTTTACAGATCGTCGACGTGATCCTCGCAGGCGCTCGCGCTCGCCTACGCAGATCGATCGCTATCAACCCGACCGCCTTCGCGATGACTACTCATATGGCACCCGCGCACGGGATGAACCGCATTCGCGACGCCGTTCCTCGCCGCCGCCCATCGACCGCTACGTGCCTGGCCCAGACCCACCGCAGGTCCTCGTCAATCCCCTTCCTGACCCAATGAAGCTGGACTTCCAGGTTGGCTTTACGTGGTTTGCCGAATGGTGGCGCACGGAGCAGCGCATCAAAGAAGAGAAGGAGCGCACTAAGACCGGACGTCCACCGCCGAGGCTGAGGGGTGAGCGTGAATCGAGAGAGGATCGCGATGCGGAGAGGCCCAAGATTCAGGCTGCATACGACCAGTATAAAGAGAATCTTCAAAGAGCTCAGGCACAGACTTTTGTTCGACTCCACAAGAATGAGGACTGGTTCCGTGAGCGTTATGTGCCTGAAGTACGTGACCCCTTCAGACGGAAGCTGATGGGATTTCGCAAAGGCTTGTTCGCTCAGTGGGAACAAGATCTATCATCCGGGTTGTTTGACGACTTCACCCTAGAGGGCATCTATAAGTCCGAGTCGAATGGTCTTGGTGGCATACTGGAGCGTGAGGAAGGCGAGACGTCTGCTGCGGCTGAAGTCCTCGGTGTTGGGGACTTGCTGCCTTCCAAGGGCGGCGATATACGTGATCCAGTGGCTACCCAACCGACTTTGCTCATCAAAACCATCGCGCCCACGGTGACGCGTGACAAATTTGAAGCCTTCGCCAAAGAGCATTTGGGAGAGGAAAACGGAGGATTCAAGCATCTCTCGCTATCTGATCCAAATCCTCTAAAGAAATGTCACAGGATGGGCTGGATCATGCTCAACCCCGAGCCAGAAGGAGACGCCATGGAACATGAAACTGCTGCTCTCGGAGATGGCGAAGACGGCGAGGAAGGCGAAACAAAGCCAAGCCTTCCTGGCGGTCTTGCTAGTGTCAGTGAGAAGGCTCTGGAACAGATCAATGGCAAGACGATAGAAGATCCGGAGCGAGGTAACTTTACAGTTCATTGTGGAGTGCACAGGCCGCCGGATGCCCCAAGGAAGAAGGCTCTCTGGGATCTATTCTCCGCATCGGAACGTGTTGCTCGTGATTTGGAACTGGCTACGCGCCTCGTCCGCAAGCTTGACAATGAGCTCGGTGACGAATATTTCGGTGTTGCCAAAATCGAAGAACGTGTCAACGATTTGTCTGAAAGAGGGGAGCTCAAACCTGCTGCAGCACCAAAACCTGCCAACGACCCCGACAACATGGACGCTGAGGCCGAAGAGGGAGAAGAGGACGAAGGCATGATCGACGAAGACGAGACTGACGACGAAGAGCTACTGATTAAGAAGAAGAAGCTCGATCTGTTGGTTGAATATCTTCGGCGCGTCTACAATTTTTGCTTCTTCTGCGTGTTTGAGTCTGATTCTGTGCATGAATTGCAGCGAAAGTGTCCGGGGGGTCATCTGCGGCGGCCCAGAGCCAGTCTCACCTCCGCTGCCAAGGAGACCGCACGTGCGAGTGCAGTAGGAGAGCCCTTCCCTCTTCGCAAAAAGCCTGGTGAAAAGAGTGAGGCTGGTGAAGAAGAGGTGGATATGGAGATCAAGGAGGAAAGCCCGGTGGAAGAGAGAAAGTCTGTCATGAAACCTAGCACCAAGACTACTCAACAGCTGCAGCGTGCTTACAACTGGGTCAAAACATTTGAGGAGAAGATCCTGCAGATCTTGGAACCCGATAGCGTTAACATTCGAAAGCTTGGCGGCACGCCACTGGAAGAGGGAGTGGAAAAAGAGCTGGGCAAGGTGAGTTCAGTGCCTTTGCTCCGCAGTGCCACTCATGATACTGATATTCGTGAACAGTTTGTTTTGCAGGAGGACCTTAACAAATTCCGCTGCAAAGTACCCGAATGCACCAAGCTCTTTAAAGGCGTCGAGTTCTGGCGCAAGCACGTTGAAAAGCGTCACGCAGATTTCTACGAGCGCACTCGCTCTGAAGTTGAGCTTGTGAACACTTACGTGCTTGACCCTGCCCACATTGCCCCAAGTAGGAGTGATGCAAATTCGAATGGGCACTTTCCTCTCAACAATCATCAGCCCACTGGTACACCGCGAGGCTTCCAACTCAGTCAGCAGTTTCCAATGGGTTTCCCGATGGGCACTGCAATGGCGGCTGGCGGTGCTCCAGGCATGCAGCCGATGTTCAGTCATGGACAGCCAATGGGCGTACCTGGTGTATGGGCATCCAACGCAGCGCCTGGTCCGATGCGCAACAATGCTCGCAGCTATATGAGCAACGGCGGATATCGCGTGCCGGGTCCTTACGCTCGGAATGGTAGAGGCAGAGGACTTTCCATGAGCGGCGGACGCCCGATGGGTATGATGGAGGGCGGCGCAGCTACCATGGGACCAAATGAAGCGGTTGTCGGCCGTAGCTTGAGAAGCTACGAGGATCTCGATGCAGACAAGGGTGAAGGTACAGGAGAACTCAATTATTAGTTGCAAGTGGGAGACTTGGTGGCATTCGATACTTATATGTACATCATCGCAAAGGATTGGACGGCTATTAAATGGGCACTGAATGGGTGGTGGGTAGAGGAGACATTCAGAGCATCCACAGGTACAGGGGACAAAGCTTACTGCCTCGATTTCGATTGCCACGTTTCGAGCATACGATCCGTAATGGCACTGGCATAAACTTGCGTCGTCTCCAAGAGATAAGCCGAGACTTATACTATCTTGTCGCGAATTTATTTATGCACTCTCTGAGTTGTTGTCGTCGCGTTTTTAATTAAAGGCATGACGACCCTCGCGCTGGAACTTTAACGGACTTGCAGTAGCAGTCGCTGATCTGCATTGTAACAAGAAGCATTGCTAATATACGATATTCTTCAACCATTGCTTCGTCCTTACGCCTTACTGTATTTGTGGCTATCTGCAGGTTTGCAGCGATGCTGCCTTTAAAAATGTATCGTTCAAGCCAGGGAAGACGCTGGCTTGGGAAGTCGTGCGAACCGAAACCCAGCGTGCACGAATAGCAGTTGGACTCAACCCATCACGCTGTCGTTGTCGCCGCTTTCGCTGCCGCCGTCGTCATTGCCGTCGTCGTTGTTGCCGTCGTCGCCGCTGTCCTTGCCGGGTCCTGAACTGGCTGCCTTAGGCCAACTCGTTTCGATTTTCTTCCAATCACAGCCCCGCCTCGATTCTACGACGTGCTGAGAACAACGCGTATCGCATTTTCAAAATCGACCCCTATATAACATGTGGACGGCAGGTGCAAGTGAGAGTCTGATTGTTATTCGCGCGCGCTTCAGGCCACAAACAGCGGCCTACGCCAACTGTCGTCGCAAGCTCCTCCAGTTGGCTCCGGGGCTGTTTGTAGGCCTTTCGCTTCGCACGAATAATCTCCATAACTCGGCATTCGAGAGCAAATGCCGACAGGCGCCGCAAGCTTCGCGCATTGGCAGGAGCTCCGTCAGCTTCAACCACCTCCACTTTGTTGGTTCGAGTCTCACACGACTCACTATACCTTCTAGTCTATGCTGGAACCTCTTGCGATAAGCATAGGTGTAATGGGAATTCTCAGGAAGACATTTGCCTTCACCGGCTGGACTGCTCTAGGTGCAACGGCAGGATACGTACTCTGGACTCGAAAGACAAAGATTGTCGATGTGCCTCCGACCGACTATCTGTTCAACCACACCCTCTACGCGAGATACAACCCGAACAATGCTCCGGTGACACAAGACCTAGCCGTCCGAAAGGTGCCCTTGAGCCAGATCAAGCCGGAGCTCTTGGAGAAGGAGGGCAAATTGGCAGAGCAGTTCTGTGCCGGTGTTTGGAGTGGACTTGGTACGATAAGCACCATGTCTACGACTATGTACAGCGGAGCATACTTTCACTGACAGAACCCGACTCTAAGGCTACGCCTATCAACGCTCATACCTCGAGAAGAAGTACCGCGCCGACCCCACAACCAAAGATCATCTGTGGGATACCAAGGACCTAAAAGCATCCAACTACGCTGTCGGTACCAAGATCACAGACCATTTCGAAGTCGTCGCCAAAACCCCCACCTCCATCATTGTGCGCTGCGGGGACTCGCCCCGGATAAAAGACGTCCGAGCCTCTGACGGCTTATTCGAGATGAGCGCGGAGATCAAGAAAGATGAGGGAGTGGCTGAATTCGGCTTGAAGAGTATATTTTACAATGGGCTTGCGCAGCCAGACCATTCGGCGCCAATGTCGAACTTCATACAATTTTGGCACCAACAGTACGACAAAGTGCTCATGGAGGCCGCCATTTGGAATGTAACGACGTGAAGCCAAAGTCAGTGAAAGAGTTTGGTTGTTTGAGTATAGAACTATGTACGAAGGCGTGGACGAGATGCGATTCTAGTGCCTAGTCCAGGAAACGGGCGTCATCGTCGTATTGAAAGTCAAGCTGCGGATCGCGCTGGCTGGCTTCTGTTCGTCGCAGAACTTCAATGCATGCTTCACGGACTTTGGTCTTCATGGCTGTGGACAGGCGGTTCCAAATATCCTCGGCGGCATCCGTCAAGGTATCTGTAAAGACTGCTTCCTGGTTTTCTGTCTCTCCCAATGGTGTCTGATCTTGATGCTGGGCCTTTTCGCTTTCGTCACTACGGCGGCTCTCCTTTACGTCTTGATCGGCAGCGCTCTTCGTTTGCTGGATAACGATGGGAAGGCTGAACATGTCGTGCGGGAAGCTCTGCATCATCGTGTCGCTCATGTCGCTCCCTGGCCGTTTGCGTATTCTCCGAAGAATTCGAGAAGGAATGGAAATGCCACCTACCAGGTATGCACGTAGACAGATACGTGCTCTTTTAGTCTGCTGTTTCCGGCGAACGCCTGACAATGTCGTCCGGCTGGTAATCTGTTCATGCTGGACACAAAGAACCTCGTGGCTATCTTTATCAGCTGAAAGGACCATGTGCCATGCGACTGGCACGTTATGTCTTCCTATCTCGAAGCGAGGAATGCGGCATGCTCTTCAACCGGGGCTCAGCGTGTCTGCTGCTCAGGTCGCCGTCGTTGCGATTCAGGTCTCGTACTTGAGCAAGCCCAAGCTCAAATGATGCATGCAGGGATCGAAATTTGTCTGTTATCTAAATACATAACGACAATAGACGATAGTGACATTTCTATATAGGGAAGTCAGCAATGTGAGTTACTTATTCGGCAAGTGGTGATAGCGGCATAGTATTGCTTACCCTATCTAGAGTTAGCGTCTTTCTCGATTCTAGAGATAAATACTATAGTACCCGATAAAAACTCGACTCCCCTACCTCGCTATCGCTATCGCGAGAAAGCTTTTACCTTAGGAGAATAAGCCTAAGGCTTATAGTAGGGCCTCTGTTTCTATCTTTATAGCTATTACCTATATTAATAATAGATTTTAGCTATTTAAGATTTTAGATAGATAGTATATTCCTAATATTTATACTAACCCTAGATATATTTTTATAGAAGTTTAGACGGAGATTCTAAACTATACTCGTAGTTCTCTAATCTATACCCGCTAAGCGCTAGCGCTTTACCTCTTTCGATCTAACGGACCTTAGATAGTATTTTTTTAGTATATAGAGCCGTATAGAAGGCCTATAGTATTACTTAGGGTATAGGATAATCTAACTAGTAGAGAATAAGGTATCCGGAGGTAAATAACTTCTTAAAGATTACGAATCTAGCTAATTATAAGATAGATATAATATATAGATAACTAAAGCTTAGCGACTATACTATCGATTAGTTAAATAGTAAGAAGTATATATATCTATATACTCTACTCCTAAAATAAGACTAAATTATATTATTACTATCGTAGCTAAAGTCCTCCTAATTTATAGGCCTATAGTTATAGATTACTATCGTTATCTAATAGTTTAGCGGTACCCCGTACGTTTCTATATAATTATTATTATTATAGAAGTAATTAATCGGAGCGCTCGGACCGCTTAAAGAAAGGGTATATAAAGATAGTAGAGTAAACGCTACTAGTAGAGCTCTTAGAGCGCTTAGACCGCTTAAAGAAGGGGTATATAAAGACGGTAGAGTAAACGCTACTAGTATTAACAAGGGTACTATAGGACAACTTAAGGCCGGTAATCTATAAGGATTATCATCTATATTACGGTAAGTCTTACTAGGTATATAATAATAGCGACTATATAGCTAGTTAGTACGTCTATAGCTATAGCTTAGCCTATAGCCTTTCTTATACTTATAGTACTTTTTTATCTACTTAAGGCCTATCTATAGAGTAAATTACGGTAGTACTAGACGCCCTAGCTCTATATACCGCTAAGCGTCTTATAGGTCGATAGCCGTTACTATTCGAGCCGGCGCTATACCTAGAGGTAGTACTATAGAGTAATCTAGATCTAAGCGCTCGGGCCTAGTAGGTAATCTACCTATACTATTTATACCCTATCTACGCTTATAGGCTCGGTTTTCTCTCTATTTAGCTTTCTTATAAGGCTCGAGAATATAGTTAGCTATAATAGGCTATTATTAACCTCTAGAGATTAGATAGTAACTACCAAAGTCGCTAGGCTTAAAGATACGTCCCTCGTCTATCTTAAGCTAAGTAAATATAATATACTAGTAAGGAATCTTATATATACGCTTAAAGACGCCCTTATACTCTAGAAGCTCGTAATTATCCGGATTAAGTAAATACTTCTCGTACTCCTTAGTTATCCGCTATAGCTAAGGGTATAAGAGTTTTAACCCGTAGGTAGTTAGAATCCTATTTATAAGATTATATATAGCGTTTATAAAGAAAACATAGCTAATAGTATTAGCTTCTTAAGTATATTAGTAACGATAGCGGTCTAGCTAGTAAGCGAAGTATAGCTCTAGTCGCTTAGTAAAAGTAAAAATATCTTATCGAGAGCTCTATAGCTAAGCCTTAACTCCGGTATATATACTCTCGACTAGCGACGTAGTCGTATTACTATAGTAGATATTTGTAATACGGGTAATAAACAGGTAGTTAGAGGGTAGGTCTAAAGAGTGTATATTCGATAAGGAGTCTAGGCTGTGTATAGCGTATAGACCTAAGGAGGATATTTACTAAGCGCTAAGCGTTGCCTAAGGCAACATAGGATTATATACTTAGCTTAGACCCTTACTAACTCCTAATGCTCCTTATAGGCGCCTCTCTTTTAATGCTATACCCCTATAGTACGTAATTAAACTCCTTTAACTCCTTTGTTAATTTAAAATTAATTAAGCCTATAGGTAGGTATACTCTATCGTAGTGGAGTACTAAGAAGCCTCGTTAAAACCCCTTCCTACTAGTCTATCGCCTACTTAAGTAGGGGAAAGAGTACTTTACTTAGCGTAATTATATATATATATAGATATACCGTGTAGTTGCCTATTTTCTTATTATATTGCTACCTTAGGGATATTGTTAATCATTACTTCCTCGGTCGACCTCGTTTCTTCGGTGGTTATTACTACAGTTGTTTATAATATTCTAGTAGAATATCGTTGTCTATAAACGACTCCTTAGGCTCCTAAGAGTTCCACTTAGGGCTATATCCTTTCTATCTAATAAGGTATTGCCTCTTACTATAACGTATACGGTCCTTCTTAATCGCCTTAACTTCCTATATCTCTTTACTATCGGCCAGTACATCTGCTAGTTCTAACATTATATTAGGCGGGGGTTCGCCCTCGCGGTAGTAGTATAGCTTTAGCAATAATACGTAGAAGGTATTATAGATATCGTAATAAGGAGGTAGCCAAAGTTGATATACTTATTAGCTATATTTGGTACGGACTCTAAATAGACCGATGTATTATAGTGCTAGTTTAGGTCGTATCTTACCGTCTAGTAAAGGATACTTTCGAATACGAAGGTTTACTATACTTAATATAACTATATCACCTTATATAAAGGTTATCTTAATATACTTCTTATTATAGTACTTCTTTTAAAACTGCTAGGCCTTCTCTATGTTCTTAATTATCTTGGTATAGATAGCTTTAACTCGTTTAGTAAACTCGTAACTAGCTAGTAACTCGTGCTCTAGGTCTTAACCTCGATATTATTACTAATTAAGTTAGTATTATTCTACCTATTAGTCTTGTTAGTTACCCGCCTCTCTTTAGGTATAGTCGGCCTCGAGTATGTTTGACAGTAGATCACCGGGTAATCGTGGGTTCTATATACTTATTACGTAATATAGTGAAACCTTAGTTAATATATATACTACGTTGTTATATATAAACTTAGTATACTAAAGGTTATTTATCTATTCACCTTCTTCGTTATCGACGTAGGCTCGTAGATACTACAATAATGTTGCATTTTGCCGCTCTGTCTGACCGTTAGTTTATAGATAAAAAGTAGTAGATAGACGCTACTTAAGTCTAAACTATAGATATAGCTTATTCTAGAAATAACTCGTAAATAACGATCCTCGATCGCTAACAATACCGTTAGGTATACCCTATCGTGTACTAAACACACGTTCGTTAAGGGCGTATACTATATCAATAGCTATCCAATCCTTTCTTATAGGGATATATATCGCTTCTTTACTAAACCTATTAATAACGACTAATATCGTATCGTAGACGTCGTTACTATTACGTTTCTTAGACGCTAGTAACCCTATAATAAAGTCTATAGTAAGCTCTCTCTATAGTTATTTAGGGATTAGTAATGATTATAACTCGCCGAATAGTAACTTCTTCGGTGCCTTTATACGCTAATATATAGCGTATCCTTTAATATATTCTTTTATGTCTCTATCGCTATTCGGCTAGTAGTAAAACCGGCTTAATAGTTTATACGACTTTGTGCTACTATAGTAGCTAGCTAGCTCACTATTATAGTGGCTTTTAAGCAACTCTTATCGTAGTAAGTACTTAGGGGGGATATATAATCTACCCCTATATAACAGTAGTCCGTCGCTATTAATACTCTAAGTCTTTATAGAGTCTTTCTTACTGGAAGTGGTACTATATCCTTCGGTTACCTATTGTCTACGAGCGCCGGTAAAGGCGTCCCTCTACTATAACTCGTGAAGTCGGGGGTTAAAGGCCTAGCTATCCGTAGTAAGTTCGCTTATTAGGACTCTAGCGAGTAAGCGTAGTATACACTATTTATGTACACTAGTGACACTAGCGGCCGGATCTTCCGCAATCCCTTAATCAGTTACTATTACTTAATCTACGCTATTATCTTCGGCGGGGATAACTAAGAGCGCTTTTAGCTTAACGAGTATACGTTTATTAAGCTCGTCCTACTATCCGGAGCTAACTTAGCGATTCGTAACGGCCAACTTAGCCTTTAGAGTTGGGAACAGTATATTAATACGTTTATTTATGTCGTAATCTGGCCTTTGCGACGGCCTATCTATAGGGTTGGTTAACCCTAACCTATACTAGATATTAAAGTCGAGTCTAGCGAGAAACATAGCCTATCTTAATTGTCGGCTACTAAGTTCTTTAACCTTTATAAGGCCCTTTAAGTTGTTATAATCGGTTAGTACGTTAACCGGATACTAGGCCTATTCGAGGTAATACCGCCATTCCTTAAAGGACGCGATAATAGCTAGTAATTCTTAATTATAGGTTTCGTAGTTACACTCTAGAGGCTTTATCTTTCGTAAAAAGAAAGCTATAGGGTGCTAATAGTGATCGAGAGGGTCTTATTATAATATAATGCCTAAGACTGTAAACTATAATACATCAGTCTTAACTCGGATTAGTAATAAAGGGTTAAAATGGTACAGTAGGGGAGTAGTAGTAAATAGCTACTTAACCTTATTAAACACCTACTAATACTATAGAGTCCATTTTAGCGTAATTAATAGTTGTTATTGCTTCTATAACTTTGACTTCTTTTATTGCTACTTCTAACCCCTAGTAAGATTAGTAAGTAGTCGAACTTTTCGTGTATAACCTTCTATAAAGCGTCGGTAGAAGTTAGTAAAACCTAGGAACGTTTATAGCTCCTTAAGCGTAGTTAGCGTAGGCTAATCTATAATAGTCTATACTCGGCGTAGGTCTACCTTCACACTATTAGTTAATATAATAAAGCCTAAAAACTTAACCTCCTTTACTATAAAGGTGTACTTTAAGGGCTTAGTATAGAGTTTATACTCTCGGAGTCTATCTAGTACTAAACGTACTACACGCTAGTAGTCCTCGATGTCCGGTAAGTGCGTATATATTAATATATCGTCTAAGTAGACTACGTAGAGGTTGTCTAGTAGGCCTAATAGGGCCTTATTTATATAACTTTAAAAAGTTGCTAGTACGTTTACTATACCAAAAGGCATAACTAGGTACTTAAAGTGTCTATATCGTATACGGAATGCTGTTTTCTATTTATCGCCTTATCGAATACAGATACGGTAATATATATTAGTAAGATCTAATATAGTGTAGAAGTATACACTAGATAAGCGATCTAGGGTTTTACTAATTAGCGGTATTGTATAACGATCTTTAATGGTCACCTCGTTAATTCCTCGGTAATTAACGTATAGCCGTAGGCCACCGTCCTTCTTTAGAATAAAGAGGATTGGTACACTAGCTAGACTATTACTATGTTATATCCTTCCGTTTATAAGGTTCTCCTTAATATATTCACGTAGGATACGTAGCTCCTTCTTATTAAGCTTATATAGCGGACTAAACGGTGGTTCTTTGCTAGGTGTAACGAGCAATCGGTTGAGGTAGAACGTAAGTCGATAGACGAACTAGCTAAGAGGAGCGCGAGGGCTCTCAGACTTAAATATAAGAGAAACGCCTGTACTAAGCCCTAGGCCGGGCCGTCCCGCGTCCGTGTGCTAGCTATAAGTGAAGGAACAAACAGGGCTGTGACACTAGGTATTAGATTAATCTTATAATCAGTTAATCGGTTTAGAGGTAGCATCTTAGCTCGTATATAGTTAAAGACATTAGCGTAGGTATTTAGTAGAGCTTTTAGTACACGCTTTTTAATATCGTTAGTGTCGGTTTCGTCATTAGTTAGAAGTTTACCGTCCGTTATGTCCGTTAGAACGGTATAAGAGAGGTCCTAAATATAGCCGATAGTTATCGCTTTCTTAACGTTACTATCTTTAATCTGTTTAGTCTAAATATTAGTAGTATAGGTAATACTAAACCTCTATTTTATTGAACTAGTGTTAATGACGATGCTATATTAATTAAGAGTAGGCATACCGATAAGGATATCGGTTAATATACCTAATATATCGATACTATATATATTAAAGTCTATAATACGCTCCTCTCTAAGGTCGTCTTTTATAATTATATAAACATAATATAAGCTATATAATTAGTAATGCTGTCTATTAAACTATACTATAGTTATAGCGCTATTATTGACTCGTCGTAGATTAAGTTACTTAACTAATATTGATGTTAAGCTGAGGAGGCTCTATAGTGGCTATAGGTAGACAAGACAAGGGATACACACACAGTTTAGACCAGTGCAGTGTGGCATAAGGAGAAAACTATCTAAAACTACCAAGATCCAAAGATGTACACTACTTGCCAAGAGTCATGTGACACAGTCCCCTAATGACACCTTAAGCACCAACCTCTCAGATCTTATATTTCCAACACTCCCCTTAAGATCTGATAGGGTTTAACGTCCCTTAATCGTCCATCATTCCTCAATCCAGTAAGATTCATTACCATTTGAATCCAAAAAATCTTCCTTATTCTCCTGTGCTATAAAAGCTCCCTCACTCCCCTTAATTAGACTAATCAAAGATAAAGCTAGCTTTAAGCTTGGGCAGTCTACCACCTTGTGGGAGTTTGGTGCCTTGTAAAGAGCACACCTATGTTGCTAAGAGGTATAGTATCTCTGCACCTCTTTTGAAGGTTCTTTAGATCTTCCTTTCTAGAACGATTTTCTGTTATCACTTCCTCCCCTGCCTCTTCCTTCCCTTACAGCCATAGCCAGGGAATCAGGAGCAGCAAAACATTCCTCTTTCTCTTTAAGAATAGATAGGATCTGATCTGGAGTCAGATGTGGCTAACCATTAATGGTATCCCTTATAGATAACTATTAGGGTGGAAGACTGTTGAGTAGGACCTAAATCCTGTTCTTAGGTTTGGTTGAGTCAGCCAATGTAGGTTAAGCAGTCTTTACCCTATTTCCTAGGGCATGAAGATGTATCCATACTTGACCAATCTTCATCCCTTCCTCTATCTTATAACTAAAGTACTAGGTTGCCAGCCTTCTCCCTAATGCTTTGTTGTCCTTGTACTTCTCCCTTAGCTTTTTCTATACCTCCTTTGGTCCAGCTTTATCTGACACAAGCTCTTTATCCTTATCGTTAAGGCAGAGGGTAATCCAATAGATAGTGGCGTGTTGAGTCTTTGAAGTAGCAGGTCTAGCATTTAGTAGTGGCTTAATAGTATAAAAAAGGTCTTAACTCTTTAAGTAATAGGTTATCTTCCTAAACTACTACTTAGAGTTCTCCTTCGTTAGAACTGGGTATGGTCTCTTAACTCCCCCTCCTGAAGTTGACTCCATTTTAATCTGTTAGTAGACACTAAAGACAATATTGCTGAATTGCTTTAACAAACTAAAGTATACTACGGTAGCACCCTTTGCTACTTCCTTATAGAAGTGTGAAGTCTGACGGTCTGTTGCAATCTAGCTTATCTAAAGTAGGTTGTCCTTAGTGTAGAGAAAAGTATAAATGTCCCTAAATAATGTTAGGGACTACTAACTCGGTTACTGAAACTGAAACACTCCTAAGACACCTCTATTTAGGACTTAGGAGGCTAAGCCTCTAGATGCTATATAGCCTAGTCTAGAGGTCCAGATTCTAGTATAGAAAGAGTGGGTGCTATACAGCCTAGCCTAGTCTGTCTAAGTAGAAATCCAGTCTAGTAGTCCATCCTTAGTAAGAATTGAATCCTTCTTAGCTAGAATAAGTAGTAGCTAGGTAGGATTGGATACTAGATACTATACAGCCTAGTCTAGTAATCTAGATCTAAGGAGATTAGATACTATATAGCCTAGTCTAGTCTCTTTAGAGAGTTCTAGTTAGTGGTTATGTTTTGTCCTAGATAATATATAACTAGTGTCCTTTATACTTAAGTATACGACCCTTATACTCACTATTTAATTTCCTGTTGCGTATACTGTAGTAGATAGTACCCTAGAATGCCTCTATTCTACTAAGAGGGACCAGTCTCTAAAGTGTTATAAGCCAATAGTAGGTTTAAGTACCAAAAAGAGCTATTACTTAACTCTTCCTAGCCCTCTATTATAACATCCTCTTCCCCTTCTTAAGAGCCTTCTCTTGCCTAGCTCCTTTCTAGCAATTCTCTTATATATAACGCCCACGTTAGCGGACAAAGGGATTCTGTTTATCTAGGCTCCCCTAATGCTTACCTATAGTAGGTCTATAACTCCTGTATATCCCTTAGACATCTTCCTTTTAAAGCTCTTATCCTATAGGCCGTAAAGACACTAGGTAGGTGGCTACTCTTAGGCTATTAACTCCTAAGAGGAGGGTATAATAAAATGCAAACCCGGGCTTATAACCTGTTAAGCTAAGGAGGCTCTATAGTGGCCATAGGTAGATAAGACAAGGGATATATACACAGTTTAGACTAGTATAGTGTAGTATAAGGAGAAAACTATCTAAAACTACTAAGATCCAAAGATGTACACTACTTGCTAAGAGTTATGTAACACAGTCCCCTAATGACACCTTAAGTACTAACCTCTTAGATCTCATATTTCTAACAGTTGATAATATAAGGGCGGTTATATAGTTACTAGTATCTAGTATTACACGAGATGTATACTACGTGTTATACGTTAAATAAACTAGACACTCTCGTATAATTACTAACATAATATCGGTAGTCTTACGTCGTATAAGGCCAACAACATATATAACGCTTACTCTTTTCCCTACTTATTAGCTTTCTTATTAGCTACTACCTTAGTAGCGGTAGCGACTTTGTCTATATTAATAGGCTTATTATACTCGGTTGAATAGTGCCCTACTATATCGCAGTTGAAGCATTTAACTCGTAATACTAAGTTGTTAGCTATACTAGTTGCCTTATATACTCGTCCTCCGCGACCTCGTCTACGGCTCCTTATTTAACTATTTCTACGGCCGCGCCCGCGGGGATTATTATTCTTACTATTATAATATCGTCTATTACTGTCTCGGACGCCTCTATAAGGATACGTATTATAACGATAACCTCGCTGTTAGTGATGACCTGGGTTATCGCTACGTCCCCTACCTCGTTCTACCTTTTCACGAATACGATTAGTAACTCGCTTTACTTTAACCTTTTAAAGTTCTATCTTAGTAGTAGAGACAAAGGCTTCTCGTATGACTAGATTATAGTTATACAGGCCAGTATAAATGCTCCTATGAAATTTAAACCGGTTATTTATAATCCAAATAAGTCCTTCTTTAACCTTAGCTAGTATATTAGCCTCGTATACTCGTAGCCGTTTATTAAACTCTCGAGCTGTCTCTCTGTCCTTTTGGTAGTAACGCTAGTAGTCTCTTATTCTATCGCTTTGTCTTATTTATAGGTTACCTAGGTAACCTAGTATAGTATCTTTATATATAGCCTATATAAATATCTAATCTTAATTATTTGGCCTCGTAGCCAACTAGTTTTCAAACCCAATATTAGTATCTCGCTAAGCTAACCGTGCTAGGCCTTTAAGATATTGGGATACAAAGTCGATAAGGGTACGATCGTTAGGGAACTACTATCTACTAAGACGGCGTACTGTCTTTACGTCTTAGATATAATCTTCGTATTACTAACGGTTCTTAGCCTTATAGACTATAATACCCCGAATCTTGGCATCTTTAGGCGTCGATTAGTAAGCCTAAGCAACAACTTACTGTTGTTGCTAGTTAGTTTGTCGGTATCGTTATAGTACCTTAGATAATAGGCCTAGTAGTAGACTAATACCCGTATAGAATCGCATTTCTTTAAGCTCTCGAGCCTATTTAAGCTTAGTAAGCTGTGCTCGTAGGGCTTCAAGTTCTTCATTACGTGCTGTTAATGATATACGAGTACCTCTACGCCCTCTAGTACGAGACGTACCTACTTAGTTACTTTTAGCTATAATAATACTAACGACAATAACAGGCTAGCGGATGTCCGGAATTAACTAGTTCTGTAGCGCAACGATATATATAGTTAGCTTATTGCTTAATTCGATGATCCGTAGCGATCCGGTATACTAGTTTATATAGTATTTAATAGAGATCTTAATAAGTCGTCCCGGGCGTAATATACCACTTTCCTTAGTTCTAAGCTATAGTTCTTCTTATAACGCTCTAACTAGCCGTTCGCCTCAATAGGTAGATCGAATACTCTATAATACGGGTAATAAACAGGTAGTTAGAGGGTAGGTCTAAAGAGTATATATTTAATAAGGAGTCTAGGCTATATACAGCGTATAGACCTAAGGAGGATGTTTACTAAGCGCTAAGCGTTGCCTAAGGCAACATAGGATCACATGCTTAGCTTAGACCCTTACCAGCTCCTAATACTCCTTATAATATTCTTATTAATATTAAGCTAAGGAGGCTCTATAGTAGCTATAGGTAGACAAGACAAGGGATACACACACAGTTTAGACTAGTACAGTGTAGTATAAGGAGAAAACTATCTAAAACTACTAAGATCTAAAGATATATACTACTTACTAAGAGTTATGTAATATAGTCCCCTAATAACACCTTAAGTACTAACCTCTTAGATCTTATATTTCTAATACTCCCCTTAAGATCTAATAGGGTTTAACGTCCCTTAATCGTCTATCATTCCTTAATCCAGTAAGATTTATTACTATTTGAATCCAAAAAATCTTCCTTATTCTCCTATACTATAAAAGCTCCCTTACTCCCCTTAATTAGACTAATTAAAGATGAAGCCAGCTTTAAGCTTAGGTAGTCTACTACCTTATAGGAGTTTAGTGCTTATAAAGAGCACACCTGTATTACTAAGAGGTATAGTATCTCTATACCTCTTTTAAAGGTTCTTTAGATCTTTCTTTCTAGAAAGATTTTCTGTTATTACTTCCTCCCCTACCTCTTCCTTCCCTTATAGCTATAGCTAGGGAATTAGGAGTAGCAAAACATTCCTCTTTCTCTTTAAGAATGGATAGGATCTGATCTAGAGTCAGATATAGCTAACTATTAATAGTATCCCTTATAGATAACTATTAGGGTAGAAGACTGTTAAGTAGGACCTAAATCCTATTCTTAGGTTTAGTTAAGTTAGCCAATATAGGTTGAGCAGTCTTTACCCTATTTCGTAGGGTATAAAAATGTATCTATACTTAACTAATCTTTATCCCTTCCTCTGTCTTATAACTAAAGTACTAGGTTACTAGCCTTCTCCCTAATACTTTATTATCCTTATACTTCTCCCTTAGCTTTTTCTATACCTCCTTTAGTCTAGCTTTATCTAATATAAGCTCTTTATCCTTATCGTTAAGGCAGAGGGTAATCTAATAGATAGTAGCGTATTAAGTCTTTAAAGTAGTAGGTCTAGTATTTAGTAGT